>JAJOZX010000893.1:380000-517500 GCA_023014485.1 Bathynomus jamesi | reverse complement strand
ATATATATATTATATATAATATATATATATATATATATATATACACATATAATATATATATATATATATATATATATATATATATATATATATACACACATATAATATATATATATAATATATATATATATATATATATATATATATATATAATATATATATATATATATACATATATATACATATAATATATATATATATATACATATATATACATATAATATATATATATATATACATATATATACATATAATATATATTATATATAATATATATATATATTATATATATATACATATATATATATATATATATATATATATATATACCATATGTCCCACAAAAAAGTACACCCAACTTTAGATTGTACTAACTCCTCCAAAAATTGAGATATTTTGGATCTGTTTGTTTGATTTAATATAGCAAATTATTCTTTGTTAACGTTTAAATTTATTCATGTTTAAACGATTTAGTGTTTAAGCATCTGCTTTTAACTGAAGGGTACAGCAAAATGGGTTGCGCGGATGATCATTTCTCCCAGCAAGATAGCTCCTCTTGCTTTAACCAATGTGCTACTTTTTACGTCGAAGGATATTGCAAATATTTTTTTTAAATAATTCGAATTTTTGTATCTAAGATACGAGTCATACATATAAATGAAGAATCTGAATTACTAAATTTATAAATAACTTTGAAACCCTTATCATGCAGTTTACACGAAGGCAGCGCGTTCTCATGGTCACAACTTATCTTCAAACTAAAAGCTTAAAACAAGTTCAGAATACCTTCGAACTGCAATTTCCCGATAGAGCTTCTCCAAATAAACATACAATTTTGAAGAATGTTCGGAAATACAAAGAAGAAGGAACGGGCCTCAGTTTGAACAAAGGACGTTCAGGCCATCCGAAGCCGGCAAGAACAGACGAGAACATTCAGCATGTTCGGCATTTATTAGAGAGACATCCAAAAGTGTCCACCAGGCGAAATGGTACAGAACTCTCACGCATGTCATTTCATCGAATAGTTCGTGAGGATTTGAATTTGTACCCATACAGAATGGAAATTCGACATCAACTCATTGAAGGAGATCTACCTCGCCGCCTAAGCTTTGCCCAGTGGTTTCTTGAAAAATCAGAAAGATTCACGGAACAATTAGTGGTTGGAGATGAGGCGGCCTTTTTTATGAATGGTCTAGTGAACAGACAAATCTGCCGTCAATATGCACCAAAAAATCATCCACCTGACAATCATATCTAGGAAAAGAATAACTCTAGACAAAAACTGTCTCTCTGGGTAGGACTGTGCGGTAATGGAGCGGTAATTGGCCCGGTCTTTTACGATGGTAATCTAAATGGTGAAGCTTACCTAGAAATGATAGACCGAGAAATCCTTCCACAAATACGTATTACTTATGGAAACCAATTTAATCGTATTTGGTGGGTGCAGGACGGAGCTCCTGCTCACAGGAGAGTTATTGTGAAGGAACGCTTGCAGGAAGTCTTCCACCAAAGAGTAATTGCTACAGGCCATCACATTGAATGGCCTCCCAGAAGCCCTGACTTGACCCCGTGTGATTACTTTTTATGAGGTCATTTGAAAAATAGAGTATTTGCATCACAACCTATCAATTTAGATGATTTGAGGACTCGCATCACAGCTGAAATCAACTTGTTAAAAGACAATCCAGATCTTATCAAAAGAATGATGGGGAAGATGAGAGCTCGACTCCAGATTTGTATCGATAGGAATGGCGGTCATGTTGAAAGAAAACGAAACTAAGCATAACTTTTGCAATAAGGAATAAAGAAAAATCTGCTTTGTATCTTATTAAAATTATATTAAAGTATCTATTATTATGTATTTGTCTTTTCATTACATCGATAGCACACACATTATTTTTTCATTGACCAATTTTGCGCAATCCATTTTGTTGTACCCTTCAGTTAAAAGCAGATGCTTAAACAATAAATCGTTTAAACATGAATAAATTTGAACGTTAACAAAGAATAATTTGCTATATTAAATCAAACAAACAGATCCAAAATATCTCAATTATTGGAGGAGTTAGTACAATCAAAAGTTGGGTGTACTTTTTTGTGGGACATATTGTATATATATATATATATATATATATATATATATATACAGGGTGTACATAAAGTCAGGATCTATTTTTGTGAAGCACTTGGAAATTATATGGAATTCAATCATAAAATGATAAAGTGGTAACATTTATTAAATAATTAAGAGTAGGATTCGATGTGACGCCCATCAGTATCCCTGCACAGCTCAAATCGTTCCGCAGCATTTCTAAACACATTCTGGAGCATTTGCGGGGTTATGTTATCTGCAGTTCGTATACGCGTACGTAAGTTTTCAAGACTCGTAATCTTCGTCTGATAGACGTGCGATTTGATAAAGCCCCATGCAAAGAAATCTAAAGGGGTTAAATCTGGTGATCTCGCTGGCCAAGGTCTGTTGCTTCCGCGTCCGATCCAGCGATTTGGAAAACGTCCATCTAGATAATCCTGAACAATTTTGGCATAGTGACAAGGAGCACCATCATGTTGATAGACGACGGGGATAGGATTGTTAGTACTGTCGTCTATCAACATGATGGTGCTCCTTGTCACTATGCCAAAATTGTTCAGGATTATCTAAATGGACGTTTTCCAAATCGCTGGATCGGACGCGGAAGCAACAGACCTTGGCCAGCGAGATCACCAGATTTAACCCCTTTAGATTTCTTTGCATGGGGCTTTATCAAATCGCACGTCTATCAGACGAAGATTACGAGTCTTGAAAACTTACGTACACGTATACGAACTGCTGCAGATAACATAACCCCGCAAATGCTCCAGAATGTGTTTAGAAATGCTGCGGAACGATTTGAGCTGTGCAGGGATACTGATGGGCGTCACGTCGAATCCTATTCTTAATTATTTAATAAATGTTACCACTTTATCATTTTATGATTGAATTCCATATAATTTCCAAGTGCTTCACAAAAATAGATCCTGACTTTATGTACACCCTGTATATAATATATATATATATATATATATATATATATATATATATATATACATATAATATATATATATATAATATATATATATATATATATATATATACATACATATACATATATATATTATATATATATATATATATATATATATATAAATATACATATACATATATATATAATATATAATATATATATATATATATATTATATATATATAATATATATATATATATATATTATATATATATATATATATATATATATATATATATGCATATATACATATATATATATATATATATATATTATATATATATATATATATATATATATATATTATTTCACGAAAGTAATACATGAATAATATTTACGATGAAAATGACCAGGAAGGGAAATTAAAACACAAAGCAGTGTTCAAGCGCTTTCGTCTAGTGACATCCTCAGAAACACTGAAATTAATAACAAGACTGAAACTATATATGGAGCACAAAGAAAAATAAAAAATAATATGATTAGTGCAAAAAAATATTTTTGGAGGAGCATACAATTCACGTGGAAAAGCTATCAGAGTTTTAGCGTCTTGCCCTTCTTGTCTAAATCTGTTGTGAATAAATTAAAAATAACAGGATTAAGCAAAAAGAGGCCCTGGCTAAGGTTGAAATTGTTTGTAGGTTGAATGATGGCAGATTCAAGAATGTTTCTGTTAAAAATGTTGCTTGAGTGAAAAAAAATTGAAAAATCATTCCAATCAATACAATGGAACAACTCTGACAAATCGGCAAAAAGGGCGTTCGACAACTGTCCCGTTCTAACGGAAAATTGATGTTTTACAAGTGTGTTCAAATCTTTTCCCGTCTCTCCAACGTAAAAGGAGTCACATTGTTTACAACCAATTTTATAGATAATGCCTGAATTACTGGTATGACTATTCTTTATGATGACATTTTCCACAATAGTGTCTTATGAAAATACTACATTAATGTCTAAAAGTTTAAGTACATTAGCAATGCCTAAACACTCTTGGAAAAAAGGAAGTACTAAAATATTCTTCAACAAAGTGCGAGGTTATTATTCACACGATACAAGGTTCGTTTTGTCTTGTTAAGGCAAAATTCCTAAAAAGCAGGTGGATAACACAAATCGCTTCCAATATTGTTGATTTTTTCTAGCAGCATCCATGTATTCCGGGCTGGCGATGCTAGGAGCACGGAGAAACATAGAAGAGAATATGACTTTCTGGATGGGGTTTCATGTCCGGAGTAAAAGTGTTCATAGGACAAATTGTTTGTGTTTTTTCCGAGAGATACTAAACTTAAAACCTTAAAATGGCTCTCCGCCACACATGACCGTTTGGTGGAGAAGGGAAATGCTCTCTTGCAACGCGTTTGACACTCAATTTTGAACCTTAAACAAATGAGACTGAACAGGTGAAAATGAATGTATTCTTTTAACTACTGGATGAAAAAGGACTTAGTAGATCATATATATATATATATATATACATATATATATATATATACATATATATATATATAGAGGGTGTTTCAGGAAGAAAGGTCAATACTTCCGGACGTGATAGTATCGGTCACTGTGAGAAAAAAGTTCATGTGAACATGTATCTAATTCTGAATGGTTACGGAGATAGAGCTGTTTGAATCTGATGCGCGTGCAGCTCTTCCTCCCCCTTCCCTCCCCTATAACCTTGAACCACGTAAGCTATAATGTAAGCATGTAACATAAGCCAATCGACAGCTGACTGTTGTGAGTGACATTGTTTGGTGTTTGAAGCAGTGTTAAGAATGCCACACACCTTCACACATGCCGAATATGCAGATATGGTGTATGTCTACGGTTTTTGCGATGGAAGTGCAACAGCTGCTGTTGCAGAATACTGTCGACGGTTTCCGAACCGCAGAATTCCGGATCGAAGAGTGTTTACCAGGGTTTTCAACACTGCGTGAGACTGGTACACTTCCCAGCGCTCATTTTTCATCTGAACGTGAAGGTCAACAAGATGTGGGTGAAGTGGAAAACATTCTTCAGTTGGTAGAGCGTAGTCCTACTACTAGCTCACGAAGAATTTCTACGTCTCGGTGTACCACACACAAGAGTATGGCGAACATTACGTGAGGAAGGCTTGCATCCATATCACGTACAGCGTGTACAACACCTTCAACCATGAGACGCTGCCATGCGACTGGAATTTTGTCATTGGGTAAATGCTAATCGCCGATGCTTCGATTAATACTGTTCACCGATGAAGCTACTTTCACCCGTGACGGTATCAACAACACTCGTAACTCTCATCGGTGGTCAGACAAAAATCCAAATGCCACTGTGGAAACAAATTTTCAACATCGCTTTTCTGCCAATGTGTGGTGCGGTATCATCGATGTTACTTTAGAGAATCGTCTTGCAGGACAAAGTTACCTAGAATTTCTGCAAAATGAATTGCCAGGGCTATTGGAGGATGTTCCTTTGGCTACACGCGTTGGTATGTACTTTCAGCATGACGGAGCTCCTCCACATTCTACCCGTCTGGTGATGCAATACCTAAATCAAACTTTCCCTGGTCGATGGATCGGCCGCGGTGGTCCCATTCAATGGCCACCAAGGTCTCCAGACCTCTCTCCGTTAGATTATTGTTTGTAGGGGTGGATGAAAAGTCAAGTTTACAAAAGAAAGGTGGATACACGAGACGAATTGCTCGCGCGCATTTTGGATGCTGCTGCCCGCATAAAGGAACGTCCAGATCAACTCAGACGAACAACACGCGATCTTCGCATACGAGTTGCAAAGTGCATTGAGGTTGACGGTGGGATTTTCGAAAACGTATTGTAAACTGTAACAAATTTGTCATTTCTGTATCTGATACCATTCAAAATGCCAATGTTTAAACATTTAAATGTTAGAAACAGTAGTTGGTTTCTCTTTCTTCATTACCATTAACAATGCTTTTATATTTGTAGATTCAAACAGCTCTATCTCCGTAACCATTCAGAATTAGACACATGTTCATATAAACTTTTTTCTCACAATGACCGATACTGTCATCTCCCGAAGTATTGACCTTTCCTCCTGAAACACCCTGTGTGTATATATATATATATATATATACACCGAAGCATTTCATAATTCTTTATTGTTGGATAGATCCCAATCTTCTACGTTTTTAAATGTTTTTGACAATACGCAGAATTAGACGGAGTGTGAATAAAAATGTGTTTAGCTCGTGAAAATGAATGTCTGGTTGGGTGGTAGATAAATGGATGCCCTAGATATCCTGGTGCTTAAGATGTTGGGTGTTGATCGTAGGTTGAGAGGACGAATCCGGACGATGACATTGTAATTTCTTCCCCCCCCCCGTGCTGTTGTGTAGTAATGTCCAATTAAGAATTAAGTGTTTGTTTAGAAAAATTTAATAACACTGGGCAACACGTATTTTATTGAATGATATCTGACACTTGATTCTAGGTAATTTGGGTGCGCTGAATACGAATTTCAACTCGGTTTGGCTCTATCAGGTCCTGATTCTTGTCGACAGCCTATGTGCCATTTTCCAGATTTTTCAAATTAGGACTAAAAAATTAAGTCGTGTTAAATTTTTTTTTCAAGTTTCATGAATACAAGCAGTTCAAACTACAGTAAAATTACATTATAACGATAGAAATGACTTAAAAAAAAAAACAAACAGATATGAAGCTTTCACTGTGGCAAAAATTTTCTTTTGTAAGACTTTCTAGCGTATTTGCTTGTTGATGGCAGGTCTCTTTTCAAGCACCAGCAGTAATCAGCCATCATGTGGGAATCCCAGCGGCCTTGGTACCGTTCCTCCATAATTTTGATATCTTGGTGGAATCTCTCCCCTTGTTCGTCACTTACATCACCTAAATTACTTGGAAATTGGTCAAGATGGCTATTCAAAAAATGCATTTTTATGCTCATATTGCAACCTAACTCTTTGTAGTCCCTTAAAAGTTTTTTTACGATTTCTTCGTAGTTATCTGCCCTATAATTGCCTAAAAAGTTTTCTATCAAGTCCACGAATGAGAACCAGCCATTTTTTTCGCGTTCATTCATGACATTAGGAAAATTGCTGTCTTTAATCATTGTTCTTATTTGTGGACCGTCGAAAATTCCCGCCTTGATTTTTTCATAACTTCAACTTGGAAATTTTGAAGTTATGTATTTGAAACACTCGCCGTTCGTATCTAAAGCTTTTACATATTGTTTAATGAGGCCTAGTTTTATATGCAGAGGAGGAAATATGATTTTATCTCTGCTCACTAAAGGTGGATTAATTACGTTTTTTTCTCCGACAGTAAGTGGTGTTCGTGCTGGCCAGATTTGTTTGAAATAATGTTCTTCCTTGGCTCTGCTGTCCCATAAGCAAAGGAAGCAGGGATATTTAGTATACCCTCCTTGTTGTCCTAGCAGAAAATTAACCATTTTTAAGTCAACACATATGATCCACTCGTGCTCCCTATATTTGATAAGATTTAAAACCTTTTCTATATGTTCATACTTTTCTTTTAATTTTGTTGAGTGCCCAATCGGTATCGAGCCGTATAGATTGCCATTATGCAACAACACACACTTAAGACTTTTTTTCGAACTGTCTAAAAACAAGCGCCAATCATTTGCATCGTAAGACTCAACCCCCATCTTCTTTAACAAACCAACTATGTCGCAGCAATATACTAAACTATCCTCTGTTCTAAAATATTTAACAAGTTCTTCTCTCTTTTTCTGTAAAATGAAATGTATGTGTTTGAAGTAAGCAAGTTTTTCTCTTTAAGTCTTGAAGCTAAAATTTCCGCAGCCTTTTTTGGCAAATTTAGATCCCTTACAAGATCATTCAACTCGGCCTGGTTAAACTTTTGCGGATCGTTTTGACTTTCAAATACGCTGGGGTCAAAATCGGTGTCTGACTCCTCAAAGTGCATAACAATATTTTCAGGAACATCCTCAACTAATTCTTGAGTTGGCAGACCCTTAAATTTTGGAATGGGGATCTCATTTGAATGTAGCACAGGTCGTATCGCGGTGTCGAAATTTGGGTACTCGATACAATGTTTATTTTTCTTAGTGAAGCCCAAAGTCTTGACAAAGCAAAGGTAGCAATCGGTCTCGTGGTTAGTAGGCTCTCGCCACACCTGATATGGAAAAAAAATTGTAAAGCGTTAACAAAAGCGACGAGAGACTTGTTTTTATGAATTTTATCAAAAGTTATCACCCAAACATTTAACATTTCTGTGTTTCAACCTTATGCAATATTTGAGATTCTTATAAACATTTTCTGTAAATTTTTGTTTATGTACCTAAGTTACAATTACATTTAGGTAAGTTACAGTATACTAGTGATTAAATTACGTAGTTTTATGAAATCATAAACTTACCATCGGAACTCCAAAAGGTATTTTTGAATCCGAACCCTTCGTCCAATGTCGCAGTCTTTCAATGCATATAGTGCAGGCTTTATGTGGAGCCCACGATTTATCTTGGTCCCCCAGTTTTATGCCAAAATAAGCTAAGTAAGCTCTTTTTACGAAGTCAGTTATATTTGCTCGTTGATGTGGAAGTGTAAAATTTCCACATATATAACAGAAGGAATCAGGGTTGTTTTTGCATTTGAACTTTCTAGTGCTTGATGACATATTGCTTGATTGTTCTGCCAATTTGTAAAGGTATTTAAAGCCCTTAATTCATATAAATTTAAGAAAATCTGAAATATAAACACAAAAATTAGTTTAAATAGGTACTTATTATGAAATAGGTACTTACAATCTATGAAATTAAACTAGAAACACGGATGAGTAGGTACAATATAAATTACGTCTAATTAAATCAACTATATTAAATCACGATGACAAAATTACTCACTAAATCATATGCCAATTCAAAATTATGTTAATGCCCAAACTTAATTAACTAACTCAACTGACTGAATGACTGACTGACTGACTGACTGACTGACTGACTGACTGATTGAATTGACTGATTAACTCTGGAAACGAGTCGCTTTTATATATTTTAGTTGTCCCTCTAGAATACTCTACAGAGAACAGGAACGCTCGAGAAAATTTTAGAATTCTATGATATTTTTAGCTTAATTTACTAATATTAAAATGGGTTAAAAATGACAAAATTAAAAATATTTTTAGGGTGTTACATATAAAAATATACATAATACAACAATACCATAACAATAGGTACAAATACCTAGATAAAAACCTAGTTGCATAATGTGTAACTGCAAAAAGACTTAGCGAGTATTGAGAAAAAACCTTTTTATGAATACGACGAAAGAGGAGTGGTGTTGAGCAAAATCAGGACCTGATAGAGCAAAACCGAGTAAAAATTCGTGCTCAGCGCACCCAAATTAACTAGAACTAACTGTCAAATCTAATTCAATAGACAAAAAGTTGAAATTTGTTCCCCAGTGTAATGTTTGTTTAATAAAGAAGATAATAATATTTAATAAAACTGTAATTACGTTAAATAATTGTTTGGCTATAGTAGTTGGCAACGCCTGAACATGGTCTAGAGGCTGGGCAGAAATGCCCTTCAGTCATCGGACGGCCTTGGGCTTAAGAAGGTGTTTTTGTGTGTTACGATGTAGTTGTAAGTTTAGGCTAGTATTACGTCTCTTTCCGACTTAAAATGTTAACATTACTCCCCCCCCCTCGCATTACCCCGTTTATCTAAAAGCGTTTCGGCATAAATAAAAGTTAGTAAAGTGTACTTAGTGCAGGGGTTCCCAAATTGGTGTTCCGCGGAACACTTGTATACCGTGAGAAGTGTTCCGCGGAACACAATTTGTGAACCCCTGACTTAGTGTATAATTAATCCCCTGGTCTCCTTTGCATTGTTCGAATCATAATGGCGCCTCAAAATCGGTCACGTGCTACCCGTATTTATAAAGCACAGCGAAACGAGTGTAAAGAGAACGATAAATGAAAGATAGAGAGAAAATTAATAGAAAGTAGAGTAAATAATGAATTATAATAATGAAAGAATGGGCGCTTAAAGAAATTAAACACGACATTTTGGTGGCTACGCAGTGTTCCTTTATATAAATATAAGGGCTTTTTCACGTCGCCTTATATTTCGGTTAAAATTGTTGCTACTCGTATTATAGCATTGATAAATATTCTGTTACGTATATTTAAATAGTAAGATGCATTGTGTTAACCCGTTTTCAAGCAAATTTCGATTCTCATTCCTTAACAAATCATTGTAACTGTTTTTCAAAATGGCGCCCATCATTTTCAAAATTTCCTCTCATAGCGAGCATTTTCGTAATTTTCTCGGTCAAATTTTTTTTCTCTCTTCTCGTTGGAGTCTAGATTTCCAAACCGCTCCGACTCACAATTTCTCTGAGTCGTCTTGTCGAAGCCGTAATAATGTGGAGTCAAAAATTAGAGTCGAAATTCGAGAGTTGTTTGTTTCCTTTTTCTTCGCGTTGATTCCTTCCTCAGTCCGTTTTCTTTAGATTTCGTTTCGTTCCGTCGGAGAGGAGACGAAATAAAAAGAAAATTGGTATTGGTCGTCCGATGTCTCGTTTATTTTTTCTTTCCTTCGACTTTTATTACTCCTGTCAAAAGCCTACCTATTTTGTGTTTAAAGTTTTTTGTGTTTACATTTTCTAAATTAGTAATAATTGTGATGATAATAATAATGATTAGTAAATAAATTTTACACTTACTTATATGAATTAAATTATTTTAGTTGTTTAAATAGATAGTGGTTTAATTGAAATAGAGAAATTGTTTTTTTAAATTCTTTTGATAAAAAATTTGTTTTTTTACTTTATATATATATATTCACCAATTTTTACATTTTATAGGTGGGCTGATTGTTGTTGTTTTTTTCTTTCGCTCATTTTCAGGACAATTCCGAGTGATATTTTGTATGGTTAGGCTGTTTAAATTTTTTTTTTATTCTGAAATTAGATTTTATTGTGTTAAGGAGTGTTTTAACATTTTATTTTAGACGTGGTTCGGATTCAACGTTAAACTGTAAGTCTAAGGTGGAGTGACACGCTTGACGTTCGCCGGTGTGAACAATCAGGGGGCATGCTAAACAAAGGATGCCGATAAAGTAGAACTTTTTAATGCATGAAGGATGGGCTAAGGGTAATGACGTAGTAAGTTTTAAGAGATGTTGCATGGTTTTTATATGAAGTTTAATACTGATAAAATTCAGCTGTTACGGCACGGAAAAGGGGAGGATCTAAAATTCCATGGAATAGAAAAGAAAATCCTAGATGATCCGGGTGTACCTGTGAGATGGGGAGTAAAAGAAATCAACTCACTACTTCACCAGGCCAACTAGATCTATTGTAGTAGTATTTCCCGTTAAACTGTAGGTCTAGGAGGGGGTGAAAAGCTTGACCTTTGACGGAATGAGCATTTCGGGTATTTTTGTCTTTCTTGGACTAAAAAGAAATGTTGTTTTGAAGGCATTTTGTATAAGAGATGAATGAGAAAATGCTGGGTGCTGGATTCCCCGTTAAACTATAGGTCTAGGGTGGGGTGAAACGTTTGACCTTCGTCAGAATGAACAATTCGGGTAGGTCCAGATTCCCCGTTAAACTGTAGGTCGTGGTGGATTAGGTCAACTGGCTGATTTCGAATTGTGTTCGCATATATTTTGCTATTGGGTCTTTGCATGTAGGGAAAAGGAAAAGGAAACACGAAATCCGAGCGCTTTCGTGATATATTCACATCTTGTCCCTGAAAATGTGAATATATCACGAAAGCGCTCGGATTTCGTGTTTCCTTTTCCTTTTTCCTGTCGTTGTTTGCAAACCCACAAGGAAAAAGAAAATATATACATATATATATATATATATATATATATATATATATATAATAAAAATCAATGTCCGTTTTATCACCTACTTCTTCTGACACCAATTTGTAATAAAAATTGTCCGTTGTCAGGGGAGACGGACCCTTATTACAAATTGTTTGTTTCTCGAAGGTCACTGTAAATTGAAGTTATAAGAGATCTTTCTTTAAGTTAGTGACCCTTTGCGCGAATTCTTTATCTTCCGCTTACTTCTGTACCCCCGATTTTAGTCTGTATTTGATAATGAAATAGTTTGTTTGAATACCTTTTAATCAATAAATTTAAGTCACATTTGGCTATAAGTTCAGTCTTAAATTCGAAATATAGTACGGTCAAGTTCAGGTTTTTTCTTAAACTAGTCTTAACATTAATTAAATAATTTACGTTCTATCGTTGCCCATCCACTACATCCCTCGCAGTAGTTTAGGTTAACGGCTCTCAATATTTCCTCATAAACTCAAAATCTCGAACTCAAATCTCGAATCTCACTCAATAACTCTCAAATTTAGTTTTTAACGAGCAAGCTCTCTCAAATGCCTAGTCGGAGAATTACCAGAGCGCCACCCGGCCTTTCACTCTTTCCCGACGAAGCGCCAGATATCTTCTGACGGGTCCGCATCTGTTTTCGTGCTGCATCCCTCCTACGAGTCCAAAACGCGCCGAGGCAAGCATTTAAGAACAAAGAAAAAGGCGGAGGGGGGGGAGCGTCGCACGAGTCGATGAGGACACTCGAGGTTTATCTCAAGGGCTGTTTTAAATATTGAAGATAAAACATGGGGTATTATGGGGAATCAGTGGCTTGTGTATAACAAATTCCTTCTTTCCAAAAAAAAACAAAAAACAAAAAAAAAAGTATCGAGTCCCGGAGGGAACTTGAGGCCGAACGAAGAACTTCTATAGTCCGTGAATACGGAAAGATAAATGCTCCGTGAACGGAAATGATTCGTTGTGGAGAGGCAATTCTCAAAACACGAATTTAGGTTACTTAGGTCTATCCAGATACGTTAGAACTCGTAGTTACAATGAAAATATGAGAAATTCAATCGAGCACTAACCTAGTTAAACTTGCTTACTATTTATAAATGAATTTAAAGTTGTCAAATCAATAAGCTAAAAATTAAATTTACATAATAAATACTGTGAGTTAAACAACATATGCGGATTTATTCTGAAATTACATTCATAGAATAAATACTGTGAGTACTGAAAGTATGCATCTTAAATATATGCGGAACAAGGGTTGAAAATGTTTGTTTACTCACTGCATAACCAATATATAATCAAGGAAAGGGTAGGTTTAAGAAAAGAAATACATAGCAAGAAGATCACATTATACGGGGAAATTTTAATTTCTGAATGCCTTATAAGGGCAACGCCTTTCCCTAAATTAAATAATCCGATGTGGAAACGGATCAGCCTTCACTATAGTGTCATTTTCATTTATGTTAACCTCATGAAAAATGCGTCTACCGGTTTAGGACGACTAATTCTTGTAACTTGGGGTGGAAAGTGCTTTCTTTAGGAGGAATAATTCGTACGACGAGTCGCCTAACGACTCATATAGTTTTCCAAAGCGATGACTAAATTAAATTTTTATAAATCTCATAAAGTTCATAAATTTTATAAGTAAAAATGGAAAAACTTTTTTTCTTTTTTCTATACTAAAATTTGCATACTCAACCGAAAGACGAAAGCCTACATTACGAGGGCCTACTTTATTAGTTAACTGAATGAAATTATATGAATTTATATTTTGCAGTATAATTTAGTTATCAGGAATGGTCAGCAATTATTTCGAATGCAAGCTTTACCCGCATCGTCAGCATAATAACAAGATGGTCAGCATCTGATCTCTATTTACAGAAAGTTGCTTTCGAGAGACTTTCGCAATCTCGCTTTATGACACAAAATGATATCATAATGGTTTTATGAGTTAATATTTTTTTTTTTAATAAATAAAGGAAAGCGATATAGCAGGGAGAAAATTTGAAATACACAGACGAAGAAATTTATAAGTTGCACAACGAGAGGTCATTTCAGTAAGGCTCGTAAATCGAACACTAATTCGTTAAGCACTAATCACTGAAGGAAAATATTACGTATTTAATTAAATTAAACACTTATCACTAATTGTCAGTTAGTTACGCACTAACTACCGAATGAAGTTACTACTTTAGCAATTCAATTTTACCATGTAAATTTAATTCAGTAAATTAAACTACCTTCATTCGGTCGTTTTTTCGTAAGTATTAAAAATGGGGAAAAACACAAAGGGGCCAGATGGGAGAAATGGTTTAAGTCTTAATTACGGGAATGCCCATTTCCTCGTAGTCAACGTTAGGTACTGATTCTGGGATGCGATATGACTGAATTGCCGGGGACAATCTTCTGACGAAACTTGGGCCCGATGCAGGGATTTTAAATCTGGCAGTTGGTACCGGTGGAGGATCTCGGAGACAGCATCTCTTTCAGGTCGCAATTCCGATGACGGTGATTCGCAATACGAATCCGAGGGTGAGGGTGGAGTAGGAGACGAAGGAGGTCGTTCCTTCGTCTGACTTCTTGAGGGTGACTCGTCGGAGGTATCGAGTCACATCCCGGAGGTGTATTCCTCGTGACAAGGAAGCGTTGAGTGGTGTAAGGCTTCTTTCGTAAACGAGGAGTTTACTATGTAAGTGATCTCGAAATCGGGCTTCAGACTGAGACGTGCGCTGAAAGTGTACGTGGTGCCTTGCCGAATTAGGGAGCCCATTGGTTGGAAAAGGTCTCCGTGATTTGAGAAGGTTTGCGCCCCAACGTGTATAATGCATTAGGTTAAGAGGATGGGGATCATGATTAATTCAGGAGCAATTTCGTTAAGACAAAACAAAAATATTTTATATGAGCAATGATAAACAAGAAAATTTCTTCTCTCGAAATCTTAATAAATTCTTTTTTATAAATTTTCCACTCGATTCCTTTAAACTCAAGGAATTTAAAGAGAGTTGATTCGAACGCGTGAAACATGCTATCTAGGCATTTACGCTAACCTCTTACTCATCATTAAACTCTGAGTCAGACGTCACGATATTAGAACTTGAAATATTTTATAAACGATAAGCAGTGAAAAATGTATGCTATATGAAAAAGAATATGTGTAATACGTATTGTTATATGAACATTTTTTAACTCCAAACCGGAATCATGCCTTTCGGTCGACTTCCCGAGCGAGGGGGAGGAGACTAATTTAATTATATATTAAATGGTAAAAGATTTGTTAAAAGGAAAGAACATTTTTCTTTATTGTTTCGGGGATAGCCGATAAGTTCTCTTCTAGACCAGCAATCAGGACCTTTAAATGAGTTCTGGTGGTCGACCTGCGTGCGACCGTAAATATCCATTTCTTCGTACCGATAGCGGAAGCGGTGCGGTCATTTGTTATCTCCCTTTTCCTTTTCGTTTCGTCCGTATGATTGTGTTTATTTTTATGGTGTACGTAATTCGTCTCGCCTGCTTCCTCATCTTCTGTCACAAATTCAGCTTCATTTAATGTTCTCTTCTCTCGTTCGGCGGCTCCTTCTGCTTTAATGTTGTTCAAGTGCACTCTCTTGTGCTTGCAGTGACAGGATCTTTAATTATATATAAGTAATTATTTAACCTTTTAACTACCCGGCACGGACCGCTATATGGAGGTTGAAGAGCCTTTGGCACACCCGGCAACGGGGTCCTCTTTATATATACTTGTTCTCCCTTTTCGATGGTTCGAAAACTTCGGTTCTCCGTCCGCTGCCTCATTTTTCGTTGTTGTTCCTTCACGTTTTCCCTTACTATCTGATAGGTCTCTTCCTTCATGCGCGTATGCCTCCATTTATATTCCTCCAAACCTACAAGCGGAGCGTTGGTAGGGGAATATATTGTTTCGACACAAGTGGTGTCTTCCCGTCCGAACATTAAGAAGAATCGACGCTCTTGCGTGGTCATGTGGGTAGTATTATTATGAATATACTTAACCAAGGGGAGGTACTCGCCCCAGTAGTTTGTCAATTTACTTCCAATTAAGGTCCTTAAGGTGTTTTTTAGAGAGTAGTTATACCTCTCGATTGGACCTTGACTTTCGGGATGAGCCGGGGCTCCGAAGCTATGATTAATGTGATATTTCGTGGTTAAGTGAGAGACGATTTCATTTGCGAACTCGGTCCCATTATCTCTCTTCAGGTTCTTCATTCTCCGGTAGGAGAGAATAAAGTTCCCGAAGATGTTTTTGGCGACTGTGGTCGCGGGCTTATCTCTCAGAGGATATAATTCCACGAACTTCGTGAATCCGTCGATTAACACCAAGATATATGCTGAGTGTTCTTTCGATCTTGGGAGGGGGCCTACGATGTCTGCATACACCCAATCCAAAGGTTCGTTTCCAATTGGGGCATCCCCCAAAGGAGCTTTTCTGGGATTAATATTCTTGTACTGGTTGCATACTTCGCATTTTTTATGTACTTCCGAACGTCTTCGGCCATATTTGGCCAGTAATAGACCAGCGAGATTTCTTGGTAGGTTTTAGTTGCGGCCATATGGCCCTTAGTCGTGGAATTGTGAAATTGCTTCAGAGCTTGTTCTTGCAATTTTGCATCAGGTAGGTAAATCAACCCTTCCTTGACCTTATAATTTTCGCTTTTCTTTCCACTCCTTATTTCCCAGCATTGTTGATCCTTTCCTTGAGCTTTGCGGACATACTCCACAGAGATCTCAGGGATTTCCTCATCCTGCAACATTTTCTCCACCAGTGTACCCGGCGAGGGTGCGCTCCCGGCCTCTAAGTTATGCCTCTGACTTCGCGTGATTGCATTCACGGGATTCGGATTCTTCCTCCTCCGCCACACACTGCTTCATTAAGTCAGCGATAAGATTCTCTTCTCCCTTAATATATTCGACCTTGAGATCGACTCCAACAAGGTGGTAAACCACTTCGTCAATCTCTTCGAAGATTGATTTATAACTAAACTTAAGGGTTTGTGATCCGTTCGCAATATTACTTTAGAACCCAATATTAACGGTGGGAAGTGATTTAGAGCCAGGATGATGCCCAGTCCTTCCTTTTCTATCACTGAATACCTCCTTTGGGTATCATTGAAGCTTTTACTGAAATACTCCAGGGGCACAAATTCACTCTCGTTGTTTTCCTGCATTAGGACGGCTCCACTGGCTCTCTCGGACGCATCGGTGTATACATAAAAGGGAGCGTCAGGATTCGGGTGTCTTAATAGGGTCTCCGTAGTAATAGCCTCCTTTACTTTTTCCAACGCTTGTTCTCTTTCCTCAGTCCATTGAAACTCTACCTTTTTCCTTGTCAACGCGTGGATCGGCGCTAGTAGCTCGGCGGCGTGGCTAATGTAACAACGGTAATAATTTATCAGTCCTAATAATAACTGAACTTCCTTAACTGTCGTAGGAGGTCTTAGATTCGTTATAGCCTTTACCTTATCAAGGCTTGGGGACATGCCCTCTCGGGTGATGTCATGACCCAAGAAGGTCACCTTCGTTTGGAAGAATTGGGATTTCACAAGTTTAAATTTTAAGTTGTTTTCCCTTGGTCTTTCCAGCACCAACCTGATGTTTTTCTCATGCTCCTTTTGGGTTCGGCCCACGATCAGTATATCGTCTATGAAGACGTGAACTTGTTTTCTGATCATATCGTGAAGCAGGTTACTCATTATGGAACTAAAAACATTGGGAGCCATTTTTAGACCGAATGGTAAAACTTTATAAACCAAAATAGCATTATTTGACGAAAACGCAGTTAAATTTTGAGATTTTTCGTCTAAGGCAATTTGGTGGTAGCCCTGAGCAAGGTCAATGGTCGTAAACCATTGGCTTCCGCCCAGACTTCGAAATATAGCTCCAATATCGGGTAACTTAGAACGAGAAGTTTTGAGTACCTTATTCAAATTTCTGTAGTCAACTACTAACCTTTTTTTGTCTTTCTGTTTCACCAACAGTAATGGGCTATTGAAATCACTGTTCCGCCGCTCGACTAATCCGCGGCGCTCCAATTCTACAACCTGTCGGGTTACTTCCTCGTGATATTTAAAGGGCAACCTGTACTGAGGCGTGTACACTGGGCCATGTTTTGGTTCTAATTCGAGGGAATGTTCATATCCTTTCAGCAAGCCCAATTCGTCCCCTTCAACGAAAACTACATCAATATAGTCCTCCAGGATTTTCTCTAAGAGGTATTTCCTCTCCGAGTCCAGCTCTGTATTTTCTATAAATTCTCGTACCTCCTCTCTTTTCTGTTCGACAGACCGGGGAGGCACTGAGAAGTCACTCATCATCTCTCTGTTATAAATTTCCTCGGACACTTCGTCTTCAAACAGGTTACGTTCGCGGTTCAGAACTCGATTAATCTCTTCCTCATTTACTTCCCGCCCGATATCCTCGCGGGTGGAAACGCATTCGTTCGGCGGGTTACAGAATTCCTTCCCTTCGCAGTCGCGCTATTGTAAAACCTCTCCCGCTAGCTTCATTCCTTCTCTCGTAACCTTAACTCTATCGTGGGCAGATTCATTTCGCACGACAATGGGCACATTCCCCTCTTCGCTCACGCAAACCAGTTTCGGTTCTACACTTAGGTTTAAAGGGGTTTCGCTCGCCTCTACGATTAGATTGGATCCCTCCTTCAACGGGGAAGGAGTCCGTACTTCTAAAATTGCTCCAGCTAAAGGGGCAATGGAAGTGGACCCTCGTACTAATGGGAGAGGGAGGTTGTTTACTTCTTTTCTCTCCGCGCTTTGGTCTTCTTGGCTTGGGGCTCCCATCAATTTCGTACTCAAAGGGATTTGGATCTCATTTATGTAAGCCACAAACCCCGTGCCTTTACCTGCAATATGTCGAGGTTTACTCGGATGAAATCCGCCCCTAAAATAAAGTTTAGTCCCTCAGGCAATTCTTTAACGAGCAACGCAGTAAGATCATATTTTTCGCGCTCAATGCCTATTTTTGTTTCTATTTGCCCCATGGTGGTTAGGACTTCGTCATTTACCGCCTTACGGCTATGACTCGTAAGGCTATGACTTGGCTATGACTTGGGGTCGAAATTCAACAGTGTCAATTGACCCTTTCCTTGTTAAACAAACATCGGCCCCTTCGTTCAAAAGTTCAAGGGACATCATGGGACCGTTTTCATTCATTATTTGTTGCTCTGCATTCTCCCTCACGCAACTTTCGTTTATTTTTACCCTTGGTCGATTCCCAGGGGCAATCATTCGAGGGAGCTACTTCATTTATGTCTCTTTCGCTGAATTCCATCATTTCCTGTATAGCCAATTCATCCGTGGTCCATTTTCACGGTGTTCTCCTCACTCGTTTATATTTTTAATTTACTTTCGCAGTTTATATCGTCATTCACCAGATTCAAACTACTTCCGTTCCCACAATATAGACGCGAATCACTCTTCGTCATGTTATGTCTCATACTTACGTCACATGAACACACGTTATCTTCTCCGATTACCCATTGTACTTCCGTTGGGGGATCAATTTCCCTTCGGTTTTTCGTGTTCTCATCTATCACACTATCATTCATCGAGCTCTCAGATTTTAATTCTTGCATTCCTTCCAGTTCTTTCTCGCTTAATTCGAACATCTCATACATTCTTCTCGTACACTCCGTTATTATTCCCACCGCGTCTGTGTCCTCCGACTGAGTCCTCACCTCAAAGTCAAGGTCACTTTCTCTTTCCTCGCACTCGTTTTGAGGTTTGCCTAATGCAGACTCCGCTCTCAAGGTCAAATCACTCTGCAGACTCACTCCGTCTTCTCGCAGCGTATATGCACTTTCAATATCGCTCGTTTCATAAACATTTAGACACTCCTCTTTCGTATCATTATTGGAGCTGCGTCTTTCATTTCTTTCATACATTTCATTCATCTCTTTCGCTTCCTTATTTGTGAGATTTTTTCTGTCTCTTTCATCCCGTTCGTTCACTTTCACTTTTTTACCTTTATCTCTTCTGTCCCAGTCCCTGCCTTTGTCTTCTTTTCTCCTTACCAATATCGACTTCAATTTAAGTTCTTTTGTCTTGTGTGTTGCCTCTTCCTCCTCCTTAAGTGACACTCGACAGGGGGAGGTGTCCCTTTCGTTTGATGAGTCATTCCTCGGGGCCCACGGGGAATTTCTTCGCCCTTTTTCCCATTCTTTTTCTGGGCGTCTTCCGCGGTTAGGTTCTCTTTCCTTATCGTATCTCCGATAGGGTGACGGATTTCGGTCCGTTCTTCTGTCGGGATACCTGCCTCCATTCCTGTCGGGGGAGGGGTAACCTCCGTTTCTCCTGTCGTAAGGGGAGTAGTCTCTGTCGTAAGGGGAAATAGTCCCTTCTTCTTCGTTCATAAGGTGACGGTGAACGGTACCGATTCTCGTACCGATTCTCATATCTGTAGTCGTATCTGGAGTTACCCTCATACCTGCTGTTATATCTGGGGTTACCCTCATACCTGTTGTCGTATCTTGGGTTACCATAATTATCTCTGTTTCTCTCATACGGCGAGAAGTTCCGTCTTCTCGAATATTCGGAAGGGGAAGAGAACCTACTTCCTCTTCTTTCATAATCTTCATACCGTCAGCCTCCTCTTGGGGTCCATTCCCTCCGATGATCTCTTTCATTCTCTTGCCTATAGCTCTCATCCCTTTCACGCATCCTTTCACTCTCCTTCAATATCTTCACTCCTTCAATCAGAGGGCAATGAATAGCTAGGTGTCCCCTGTCCTCACATAGAAAGACATCGAGCGTGCTTATACCCGGCAATTTTTTTATGGAATTTGGGTGCATTACTGGTGTTATACGGGACAGTATTAACGTGTGGAGCTGGGAAGCCTACATTGGGGGAATACAAGTGCGGATACACTGGATAGAAACGGGGAACATAGGGATGAGGGAAGTGGTTAGGGAGTGGTTGCTGATACATGGTTGGGACTGATTTCTTCTTGGCCAAGAGGCATGTTCTCGAATGAGATCGGCCAAAACTCGACCAAATTTGAATCTCTAAATTGTGCTAAAAATAGGTTCGGAACCGGACCGGTCTCAAACTCGAGTCTAGGGGAACCGATTGGAAGGAAAGGTACTCTATTTATATCAAAATTTTGGGGGAAAGAAATGAAGGTTTGATGGGGTTAATTTAGGGGAACTGCTCACTGTCGGGAGGCTCTCCACTCGTCCTATAAAACCTCTCGCAACACAAGATGGGTCGCTTACCTCTCTTTCCGCGTTGGTGGGAAAGTTTACTCCTCCTGCGGCTTGGTGTCCAGTAGCGAGTTGCGATGTCGACTCGGCCTGAGCAGCAGCATCCCACACAGCGGTCCTCGATCGGGTGACCCTCACGTTGTCTTTCGTCGCTGTCTGTTGCGAGCTGGTAGCCCTCATATACACACTTGGAGAGCACTTTTCTTTTTTTTTCACTTTTTTTTTTCACTTAGGGGTTTTGGGGGGGGGTATCAGAAAGGGAAGATCCCACTTCTGACACCAGTTGTAATAAAAATCAATGTCCGTTTAATCCCCTACTTCTGACACCAGTTTGTAATAAAAATTGTCCGCGTTCAGAGGAGACGGACCCTTATTACAAATTGTTTGTTTCTCGAAGGTTACTGTAAATTGAAGTTATAAGAGATCTTTCTTTAAGTTAGTGACCCTCTGCGTGAATTCTTCATCTTCCGTTTACTTCTGTACCCCCGATTTTAGTGTGTATTTGATAATGGAATAGTTTGTTTGAATACCTTTTAATCAATAAATTTAAGTCACATTTGGCTACAAGTTCAGTCTTAAATTCGAAATATAGTACGGTCAAGTTCAGATTTTTTCTTAAACTAGTCTTAACATTAATTAAATAATTTACGTTCTATCGTTGCCCATCCACTACATCCCTCGCAGTAGTTTAGGTTAACGGCTCTCAATATTTCCTCATAAACTCAAAATCTCGAACTCAAATCTCGAATCTCACTCAATAACTCTCAAATTTAGTTTTTAACGAGCAAACCCTCTTAAAGGCCTACTCATAGAATTACCAGAGCGCCCCCCGGCCTTTCACTCTTTCCCGACGAAGCGCCAGATATCTTCTGAAGGGTCCGCATCTGTTTTCGTGCTCCACCCCTCCTACGAGTCCAAAACGCGCCGAGGCAAGCATATAAGAACAAAGAAAAAGGGGGGGAGCGTCGCACGAGTCGATGAGGACCCTCGAGGTTTATCTCAAGGGCTGTTTTAAATATTGAAGATAAAACATGGGGTATTATGGGGAATCAAGTGGCTTGTGCATAACATATATATATATATATATATATATATATATATATATATATATATTATATATTCTTTTTCCTTGTGGGTTTGCAAACAACTACAGGAAAAAGGAAAAGGAAACATGAAATCCGAGCGCTTTCGTGATATATTCACATCTTCAGGGACAAGATGTGAATATGTCACGAAAACGCTCGGATTTCGTGTTTCCTTTTCCTTTTCCCTGTGGTTGTGTGCTTATTAAAAAGATCACGTGTTGTTCTGTGATTTTATTATATATATATTTTTATATATTTATATTTATATATATATATATATATATATATATATATGTGTGTGTGTAATAATAGGGGATTTATTCGTGTAGGTCCAGATTCTCCGTTAACTGTAGGTCTAGGGTGGGGTGAAAAGTTTGACCTTTGACGGAATGAGCAAATCGGGTATTTTGTCTTTCTTGAATAAAAAGAAAAGTTGTTTTGAAGGCATTTTGTATAAGAGATGAATGAGAAAATGCTGGGGATGCTGGAATGAACAATTCGGGTAGATCCAGATTCTCCGTTGAACTGTAGGTCTAGGGTTGGGTGAAAAGTTTGGACTTCGTTAGAATGAACAATTTGGATAGGTCCTGGTTTGTATATTATTTTTTTTATTATATAAATATATACTCCTCATTCGTAATTCTTAAGGTATTATTATTTTTAATTGCATATATTCCTTCGCTTGTATAGGAATGTATATTTATTTTCAATATATTTCGTGAAATTGGATCCAATAATTTGTCTAAATAAACAGGGTGATGTGATGGTGTTTTATTTAATTCTTTTGGATGTATATATAAACGTTATTACTATTATTTAATTATACCAAATGGCTGGCTAGGCATTCTAAGTCAACTGGCGGGTTATGCCAACTGGCGGTTTAAGCCAGCTGACGGGAACAAACGCACACAAATACACATACACCTCCGACCAGGATTATGCCAATCCAATATTTCGTCTAAATAAACAGAGTAATGTAGTGGTGTTTTATTTAATTCTTTTGGTTGTATATATAAACGTTATTATTATTATTATTTAATTATACCAAATGGCTGGTTAGGCCTTCTAATCAACTGGCGGGTTAAACCAGCTGACGGATTATGCCAATCCAATAATTCGTCTAAATAAACAGTGATGTGATGGTGTTTTATTTAATTCTTTTGGTTCTGTATATATAAACGTCATTATTATTTAATTATACCAAATGGCTGGTTAGGCCTTCTAAGTCAACTGGCGGGTTAAGCCAATTGGCGGATTAACCCCGCTGACGGATTATGCCAACTGGCGGAAAGCCTGAATACATGCTTTAATTAAATAAATAGCGCAATCTGGCAGTTCAGTCAGATAAGCCAACGGGCTGATTAAGCCAGCTGGCTGATGAGGAACATATTAAGACAACGGCCGCACGGCTAAAGTCTTAATATGCGCTTGGCTCCTGCCAGGCGAACAGCTCTCTTCCTCTCTCTTCTCCTCTCTTTCTCTTCGGAGATAACTCCGCCTCCTAAGTTGCATAACCATTGTTGCTCTTGCAATATTCCTCCTCACCCTTTGTTGCATAACATCTTGCAACATCCCCCTTTGTTGCATACATTATGCAACATTGATCAACATTTGCAATTGCATTGCACTCTCTCATTTTGCGCCCATATTACTAAAGACAAAACCATTGTCACTAGTTGTTATTACAGCATTACGTGAGAAATTATTTATTGTATATCAGTTCACAGCAATGCATTAACAGTAACATGTGAGACCGTGAAATATTGCAGTTAACTTTGATCTGCATATTGATACTAATTATTGCATATTGCTTTTTATATAACTAATAACTGCATTACTGCACAGTACCTAAAACTGTAGTCGAGTCATCTTTTAAAATCTATTTCAGAATTATCGTTAAAATTTCAAATTAAGTCTAGTATTCTGCTTTATTCACTTTTGTATTTATTTATTTACTTTATTATTTATTTATTTGTTTATAAATAAATACAATTTCTTTTGACGTTTGATGTATTTTCGATTTTCACGACCTCGTGCGTAATTTTTTAATGTCTGGCTAGGCCCGGGAACCCAGGAACTAGGCGATTACAAATGATTTGGTGGGTAATATTTGTGTATATTATCCTAATCCCTTCATTTATTCAAAAATTATGAAGCAGACAAGAAAATACCATAACCCATTCAGTGACCTTGACCTAGGAAAAATACCATTACCCGTGCTGTGACCTTGACCTTGAAGATATGACCCATAGGGTGAGCGATTGCAAATCATCTAGTGGTGGGTAACATTTGCATAAAGTATCATCCTAATCCCTTCATTTATTCAAAGTTATGGAGCAGACACGAAAAACACTCTGACCCCTTCTGTGACCTTGACCTTCAAGTATGACCTAGGGGATGGGCAATTACAAATGATATGGTGGTGGGTAACATATGTGTAAATTATCCTAATCTCTTCATTTATTTGAAAGTTATGAAGCAGCCACGAAAATACCATGACCCCTTTTGTGACCTTGACCTACGAAAAATACCATTACTTCTGCTGTGACCTTAACCATGAAAGTATAACCCAGGAATTTAAACACGAAAAACACTCTGACTGCTGTGACCTTCACTTTGAAGGCATGACCCAGGAGGTGGGCTATTACAAATCAACTGATGGTGGGTAACATTTGCGTGAAGTATTATTCCAATCCCTTCACTTATTCAAGAGTTATGGAGGAAACGCGAAAAACATTATGACCCATGGGCGATAACAAATCATCTGGGGGTGGGTAACAATTGTGTAAAGTATCATCCGAATCCCTTTATTGGTTCAGAAGATATGGAGAGGACAAATGTTGGAATTCTTCACTGTGGGAGTACCAATATGGGGACTCGATGGCTTCAATTCATTATGTACGAATATAGGCTGATCCGCTATCCAGTAATTTATAAAGATCAGTGAGCCAGATTTATCATGTGATTCATTAATAAAAAGTTTTATAATTAGACCTAGGCTAGCCTTAATTCCAGAATACTGGCTGAATATGCTACGAGTAGTAATAATTTAAAAGAAATTACAGCTTCACAGGCTTTTTAAAATTGAGGTTTATTGTCGAGAATCAAATCCTTAACCTTGGCCTAGGTATAGTCTATAAATTAATGCACGACTAAAAGCTTTCGCAGAATCATAAATTCAAATTGGAAAATTGTTTTTCCTATCATAAATATTTTGCACAAATAAATTATTTTGTACGAAAAATTGGTAGCTTATGAAATTAATGTTTGGAAGCATTCTTCTCGGAGCAACGGACAAAACTTTGAACAAAATTTTTCACGGTGCACTGAAAAATGTTAAGTCATGTTGCTCATGGGTGACAAATGCGCAGTGTAAATAGGGTATAAGGCGACTTTATCCCGTCGCTATGCCAGATTCATAACTTTAAATGTTTTAAATTATAGCAAAATCTTTTTAAATAAACATCTTCACTGTGTGTTATTTACAAAATATAAATCACTACACATAGCAGAAAAGGCCTACATCATTTTTAGCATATAGGAATTAATTAAAAAAACACTTGATCATTATTAATTAAGCTCGTTTTAAACTGGTAGCATTAATAAATTTAGAAATTAGAGAACAGTGGCAACTTCATATAGGTACTGTTTATGTCAAAGAAATTTAATAAAAAGAATTTAATACGTTGGTTTTTATTTGTCGTTTAATTTTACGTTTTTAAATTTTCTAAAACAGTTCTCGAATTCGATTCAAATCCGAACGTAAATCCAGCAAAAAAAGAATCTTCGAATCCGAATCTGCAAAAAAATTTCGAATCCAAGTCGGAATTTAGCAGAAACCCTTTGAATTCGGATTCGGATTCGCCCACCTATGATATATATACTGTACATAATAAAGAATAGAAAGGTAAAAACGGACAGCTTGGAAAGGTTGATGAGGAAAAAAATCTCAGGCACTACTTTTGGAATTTAAATTTGTCGGAACAATGCGTTGTTTCTGTGTAAAAAATGCAGAAACATTATTATTTTAATTGGACTCTTGGATTTCATACCAAGAATTGGTAATTATAGAATTTGTGAATCCATGTTCAGTTTGCGCAGCATATTATTTAAACTATTTTCAAAACACGCAGTCCAGTTTATCATCTAATTTCGAAAACGATATTATGTTAAAAATCAATGAGAGACGAACATCAAAATAATGCCAGCGTTAAGAAGCAAGGAAACGAAGAGAAACTTTTAAGTAATAATGTAATAAGTGTGGTACACTTTCGAAATGGAAATGAAGTTCGCAACTTTTGAATTGCTTTTGTAAAGTTTAAAATTTTTAAATTTCATTTTATTTGATTTTAAACTTGAATGTAAATAGTAAGTTTTAGTTGTATGTGGTAAATTTTTTTATTAAAAGCACTGCGAGCAGGTATAAATAGTGGATCACCTGAAGATCAGGACCCCAGCCTTCTTTAGTTAGCTTTATAAGGCTAACTAACGAAAATATTACGACCTAACCTAACCAATCGTCAAGGGCGTACAGTAGGGTGTCTCATTAATACATAGAATTTTTTTTTTTTCGATTTTCTCTTGCTCGCGAATGCTGCCCCGATTTCAATAGGCATAGAGGTTCTAAAAATCGAAAAATGATGGGAATCGAACAGTATTGAGAGGTCACTCAAGTTTAACACTTTCTTGTAGCTATTTAGGAAAAAAAAGAAATTTCTATCATTCTCTTATTCTCTTTATTTCTGAACAAAAATGAAAATAAACGAAATGCACCTTTCATTAATTGAAATAAGCGCGTATAAATGGATTGTTTTCATCATCAATCTGTCCTACACTACTTGATTTTACTCTTCAAGCTCTCCTTCGTCTTGACGGGGATCAACTTCTGGTGAGCCCGAACCACCTTGAGGACGAATTGCTTCTGCTTCTCATCACGCGTGATGGTGGAATTGAATCTTTTCATCAAAGCGATACCACGCTCGGCGGCGTCATTGACCACCTTCAGGGCTTTCACCCTCTTTTGCGCCGTGATCCAATCCTGGTCATTGATCCAATCCTCTGGATCTTTCATGAGGAAGGTGGGAGACTCAGATTCTGGAAGGATCGCGCGGAAGAAGACTTCTTTTGTTCTCCGTGTGACGAAGAGCTCGATGGATTGCTGTGGATTGAAGTTCTTCGGATCGATCCGCTTGAGTCCTTTCTTCGTGGCGGGGGATTGAAGTCGTTGGACCATCTTTAGCTTCGTGTCCTTTGGAATGCGGTCGTCAAAGAAACCACGCCCCACGAGATCCTCTGAGAGGTACCACAGGTGCCTTTTCAAGGCCATGGATGCCGTGTGGCTGACTTCCTTGTCAGGGTAGGCCTCGAGCAGGCGAAGGAACTCTAGGTCGTTCAGTGGAGCTCGATTCGAGACCATTGCCTCATTCCACTGCTTCACGTACGCGAGGGAGATGAACAAACACAGCCGCCGAAGTCCTCCTTCTTCCCTTGTCAGGTCCAGTTGGTGACGGAACATGAAAATCTTGAGGGCATAGATGGC
Source organism: Bathynomus jamesi (assembly GCA_023014485.1). Classification (NCBI taxonomy): domain Eukaryota; kingdom Metazoa; phylum Arthropoda; class Malacostraca; order Isopoda; family Cirolanidae; genus Bathynomus; species Bathynomus jamesi. The sequence continues at coordinate 489,776 of JAJOZX010000893.1, read as the reverse complement.
TTTGGCCATCCATCTGGCGTGGTGATAGGCCCCAGGCTGACGAAATCCCCCCTGGACCTGACCGCCAAGGAAGCGGTAGGAAAGGATGAGGAGTTCACGGTAGTCTTCTCGGGGATGTGTGCCGTGGGAAAGCGTCTGCTGCAGGTATTTCTTCATGGAAGACGCTTGATTTGCCCAGTTGTCAGTTGTTGTGGGATTGCTTTCGTCACCGATGGACAAGAATGACCCTTTGTCAATGGAGGCCCACCGCTGTTGAAATCTTTTGAAGAGGAGAATGTCAGGGGAAGAGGACGGCCCCAGACATCGCCCGAAGACATCCTTGAGTAAGATCTCCAAGACGTGGTGACGGCAAGCCAACCACAACATGGGACGGCCAAACTCCTGCTCAATGCGAACGCAAGCACCTTGGATCATCCCAGCGTTCACAGCTGTGGTGTCGAATCCCAGTCCAATGATTTGCTCCGAAATGCCAAAAGCCTGGACTTCCTGGAGTACGGCTGCAGCCTGTTCTTTTCAGTGCCGTCCACCGCAACGGGTACACCAAGAAGCTCCTCGACTCCATCGCCCGTCACCACAACAGCAATCCGGTCAACCTCCTTCTTCTCCTTGGCTATATCTTCCAACAGTTTCCCATCCCAGTGCAAGACTAAAGGACCAGAAGCTTCGAACTTTCGGGTCAACTCTTCTCCCATCTCCTTTCGGATCTTGTTCCGTGTTCGATGAACAGTTGCTGGCGAGATTACCAGGTCATCCAGGTCATGACCCAAACTCTGAGCTGCTGCTGCAAAGGACGACGTTGCTTGTCTCACGGACATGTTGTCGCGATCCCAAGCAGCGATGAGATTCGGGTCCGTGAGGGCATTCATTCGCCTTTTCTTTTGAGTCTGGGCCTTGCTGGTGCTGGGCACTTGGTACGTCTCGTCGTCATCATCCTCGTCTTCCGTGTTCATTTCAGTGCTGCTACCATCCACCTCCAAGATCGCTACCTCCATGAGCTGTGTCACCCCAGCATCCCATTTACTCTTCCTAGCCGTGGCTGCAAGATCCCTCTTCCGCTTCACAGCTTTCTTCTTCGCTGTCTTCTGGTCCACCCCCGGAAGACTTGACGACATCCTGTCTTCCCTCTGCGAGGTGAGAAAATCCTTGTCCTCCTGAGGGACCTTGGAGGAGGATAGCGCGGAGGAGTGAGCCACGTCAAACACGTCTTCCAAATCCGACTTGAACATCCCCTCCTTGTACCGGTAACCCTCTTGCGGCTTTGTCCTGTTCTTCTTGAGTGCGTCGTAGGTATCGATCAACTTCGCCAGCTTCTCTCCTGCGTACTTCTTGGTGGTAGTTGGTATGTTGGCCTTCTCCCAGATGGGCCAGATGGTTTCCACCACCAGGCGAATGCTCTCCGATTTGGTCTTCCTTCCCTCTTGGTCTTGGTGGTGGTGGAAGTAAAGGAGCAGGCATTGCTCCTTCGATGGAAGTCGTGGACAAACAATCGCTGCAATTGGGGCCTTGTCCAGCAACCACAACTGGTTTCCTGCTCTAGTAACCATCACCTGCGAAAGAGAAGAAAATCTTGTATAAGTGAAACAGAAGTGGCGAACTTGAGTGACCCCTAAAAATCCTCCTACAGCTGTCAAATTTTGTGATAACAATCCTTTATAAAGGTGTAATACGGGCAAGCGTCGCCCCGACCCGAAATCCTCCATTCGTATATTTGAGACACCCTAACGTACAGTTGAACTAACGACTGGTTAGGTTAGGTCGTGATATTTTTGTTAGTTAGCCTTATAAGGCTAACTAAAGAAGGCTGGAGGCCCTGATCTTCAGGTGATCCTAAATAGTTTTTAATACACTAAAAGAGTCTACAACAGTTACGTAAACTTTAGAAGTTCCCTTGATCCCACAACGTTTGTCCTAAGTACACCGGTGTGATAAAAAATGACAACACAGCACTCTCCTTAGCTTTTTTAAACATTTCATTCGCCGCTTGAGCCAGCAATCGAGTAAATTGTTTAAAGTAAAGAACACACAATGGGTATAACTAAAGAATTTATGAACTTCGGATAAAGAAAAAAGTCTTTGATCTTCGTACTTTACTCATTCTGAGCAAAACAATTAATAAAACAATGTCACTGATATCGAAAGTTGGTCATTTTATCGGTATTTTTTGCATTTTTATATTTTCCTTGAGCTTTATTAGGTTAATTTGGGTTAATTTAAGTAAGAAACTGTAGGTTAGGTTAAGTTAAATCAGATCAACAAATTTTGTTGATAAAACGAGCATAATTCTGCTGACATTAAATCATTCCAACGAAAAGGTACAGCAATGAACACTTCAAATATCGGACCAACAGTCCGTTTTCTCACCTTTATTTACAGCAATACCGCTTCTACTCTCTCTTCGCCCGAATTTTTATCGTTTCCATTTTCTCAGTTAGAATGAATTTTAAAAATAGGTATGTATAGGTTATTCTTCTTTGATTTCTATAAATTATTAAGCTTTTCATTTAGAATTTTTTTTCGGGGGTTAATATTTTGTGAATTGTAAATAGAAAGACATTTTCAAAAACGAACAAATACAATAAATTTTCTAAATTTTTCCCAATTTTTAATATTTCATATCGATTATGAAAATTTTAAAACAGGTATACGAGTTATCGAAATGAGAGCTGAAATGCATTCCAAATTGCGAAATCTCTAATAAAATTCCAAATAGAAACTGTTAACAAACAGAAAAAGTGTTCTCCTTTCGAATAGGAACCCCATTCGCTTTTCAGTCCGCCTTAGATTTCACCAACCAATTTCATTTTTTTTTCGCAACAGATGAAGTAAAACAGATAAATGCTTTTAAACAGTAATACTCAAGATCCGATGTAACAAAAGATTCGTATGAATGAATATGCGCAAGTCTGACTTTTTAGAATTGTCTTTTTCTTTTGATTTTGAACGATTGGTTTTTGTTTAAAAAAAATTCATAAATTTCCATTTTATTGCATTTATAAGCTAAACCAGTGATGCCATTAATATTTTCTTAACACTAATGACAAGTTTAGTACTAGGGAATGAACTGGTGATGTCAAAGACGTTTGTTGAAGTACACATACAGTATACATATATGATGCAAATCCACAAGGAAAAAGAAAAATGATTCCAAGACCCCTGACGAGGTGTACTTCTGAATACACGAAAGACCTTCGAATCATTTTTCTTTTTCCTTGTGGGTTTGCATCATTCATTCATTTCACGTGTTTAATTGTAAAATTCATCCCATATATATATATATATATATATATATATAAATTTCAAGTGGTCTTTTGAATAGGGCGCTGGCTTTTCCCTGTGCACGTATGAAAATGAAATGAAAAGGTTTATTGGCAGACTATAGTCCATATGACAAATATTATTAATACAATGACAGTTCATATACTAAGGATAGAAATATATACAATTGCTTAGAAATAATATTGTAATGTCGAAGTTAAGAGGAGCTACAGAAAGACGTTTTCGTACCAAGAAGTCCACAGCTTAGAGGATAAATGGCAGGACTCATGGATAGCTTGGATGATCGGGTTGGTTGATTTTTTAATTCTTTGCATTAGACTGTATTGAGCACGTCTTGTTACCTCCGGGAAGCTCGGGACATTGCGGATAGCAAACATTTGCGAAGCTGAGCATCTCGGGGGTAATTTATGTAAGAGTCTAAAAGACATGTTGTACAGCAAATTTAGGGTTCTGCCAGAACCTTTTTTATAATTCACCCACAGTTGCTGTCCGTATATATTACTGCAGAAAGTACGAAAGAGAGTGTCTTTAGCTTTACTTGTATAGAATCGAAAGTTCCTTATGGTCATATTCGCATTAGCACACAGGCTTCGAGATTGTTTTCTTATATCCGAGTCATCACTCAAGGAGCTGGTAATAGTTCGACCCAGTAGTATGACTGCAAAATGGGAGAGTGCAGGAATGTTGCAATGTTGCAAGAGATAATTATCAATGCTGCAAAGGGGTGAGGGTATGTTGCAAAGGTGTGGTGTGTTGCAAAAGGGGGAGGGGTATGCAGTGAAGGGGGCGGGGGTATGCAGTGAAGGGGGGTGGGGGAATGCTGCAGGTGCAACTAGGGGTCATGAAACTTGGAGGCGGTGTTATCCCCCAAGAGAAAGACAGGAGAAGGAGAGGAAGGAAGAGATGTTCACCTGGCAGGAGCCAAGTGCATATTAACACTTCAGCCGACCCGCCGTCCTCTTATAGGCCCCTACTCAGCCAGTTGGCTTAGAAGGCGTAAATGGCTTGTACAGGTTTAGTTGTCAGATACCACTTTTTATTTTAATTGTTCAGGTATACCTTATTAGGGTGATTTGCAAGATACCACCATTTACTTTATTTCACACGAGTTGCCAAATAGTGTTTTCAATTGTTCAGGTATACATTATTAGGTTGAGTTGCCAGATTGTACCATTTATTTAAATAATTCTTAGCAGTTGGCTTAGAAATTTGTCAGTAGGTTTAGAAGGCATAACCAGCCATTTGTATAATTGTTTACAACCAAAATAATTAAATAAAACAACATTACATCATTCTGTTCATTAAATATTGTAAATATATAGAAAATAAATATACATTGGAATGATCAATTAAAAATAATAATAGTATAAGAAACATGAACGAGGAATATGCATATAATCAAAAAATATAACTGTCAATATAACAGTACAGGAGAAATATATATATATACACAATTATACTATGGAAATATATAGAAAATAAAATATACATTGGAATGATCAAAGAATAAAAAATGAAAAATAAGAAATATAAAACGTATAGCCATCAACATAGCAGAAATACACACACACACACAATTATGTTAAATAAATAAATACACACACTTTATCTTCTACCGCACAAAATAAAAATAAGAAAACGTATAGCCATCAGTATAACAGTACAGGAGAAATATATATACACAATTATGTTACATATATAAATACATTTCACTTTGTTTTAAAAACATTAAACTCGCACTTAATCGAGTCTACAATTACATCGTTATTGCTCTGCATTACGCAGTATAAGCGGTTTAATAATATTTCACCGCTTAAGGTATAGGGATACCTATACTCTACATAAAGGGCCTTCATATCGTTCAGTACTATTTTTGTGTCCACTTTACAACCGGTTGGTAAGTTATCTTTGAATACGTCTAGAATACAATCAAAAGCACGCACAAAGAGTTCATCGTTAGCCACAGCGTCAAATACAAGTTTATAAACACGTCTTTCCAATCGAGGGTTTATTTCTACTGACCCGAGCTTTTCAATCGTGAACTCTTCTTCACACTGCATAGCGACAGTTGAAATAATCTTCTAAGTCGTTACGACAGCTGCTCGTTATATAAAGAAATAGTTCTTCAGGGTGAACGGTGTAGGTGAGCTCAGCCCTGTACCGATCAAGTGCTTTGTACCAAAGTTCATGATATTTCAAAGAGTCTAAACTTTTTAAATAAACGTCCAGCTCTACACCATTCTCACCTTGTTCAACCCTGCACTCGGTAAACCCATCGAGCAGAGCGGTGTATGCGTATTCAAGAACCGTATCAAAATAAAGCATATCCGTAACACGCGCGTCTAACATAGGCTTCAGCTTGCGGAATCCGACGATTTCAAACATTCTGTCGAGGATGAAACGGTTTCGCGTAAGGACAAGAGCGTTATTATCAGAAGCATTCTTCCACATCAACCGTATATCAATGCATGGCCGATCGTTATTTATACACAAAGTGCATACAACGGCGTATGAGGGGGTGTCACTAATCTGCTCTCTTGTACCTACACCTGTAGGAATTTTATAACGATCTTCACTCCACTTCTCAACTATCACGAAAATTCTATTCATCTCCTCGACACTTAAATAAACAACATTCTGTTTGTTTGTTTGTCTACAATCCATTTCCAGTACATAGTCAATAACGGATTTACGCCTGAACACGCGCAACGACTTCGTCACGGAGACATCGTACACGGCGTTGAGAATGCTGCTCAAAGGAAGTTACATCGTATTCGAGGAGCGCACGTCCACTCGGCTCAAGCTCTGAGATAACTATGAGGCACATGCAACGCGACGGTTCGACGGGAGGAGTGAGTCGCTCCACAATCTAATGAAACGTGTACGGCGCTGATCCAACATGAATCGTTGTATCCCATTATATTGGGCAGGTGTTTTGAGAAATTTTCTGATACAAGAATTAATTTCAATTTTAATGTTCTATCACTCCCACTCCCCAGAATACGCACCAGGCATTTTCCTTCAGAGTAATTTTCACGAACTAAAAACATTTTATAACGGTTTTAATGTTTTACCACTAGCCATTTCCACAAACTAAACATCTCCACATTCCGGCGCACTATTGGAGAGAAACATATGTTCATATTTGGCCATTTTGTTTAACAAGCGATACTCATCTCTAAAGTCTGTTAAAAACTCACACAAGGCATTAGCCACAACCTCACCACAACCTTCGTCGTAATATATATTAATATAGTGATAAAAATACTTAAGATTGTCCATGATGACGAGATTTACATTTTCAGTCGCAGGGTAGGTGTACTCGGTATGATGCAACATGACATAATAACGCTTGTGACACCACTCATCAACAAGACTCTAACTATAACCGTTGTTTCTCTTATGCACGTGTTGTTTCTTTTACTTCACGGTATATGTAAGCTTTTATAAAGTTTAGTCCTACAACATAGTTCAACACATCACCTGTCCCACGAAATCCTACAATGCTCTCACCAGAATAGCCATAGAGTATTTGTACATCTTGCTCTTCGCACGATTCAATGTAACCTTAAAAGCATCAAAGGAGGGTGGAATAGGGAGTTTTTCAGTATCCACTACATCTTGACACTTTGCAGAATACCATTTCATAAACGTTGAACAAGCAATATAAAAGGTGGCCATTACTATTTTCTGTCTATGCTGGAGAATACACGTCTGATGTCTAGGGCTTACTGCAATCAACTGAGAACGCAGGGAAGCCCAGGTAGTAGCATGACTCACGTTGCTGGTCTTACATTGGGCGGAGCTTAGAACTTTCTCCTGTGTACACACACACTCACACACAGGAGAAATTGAAACGCGATTTATTTAATAAACGAAATATTCAAGATGTGTATATATATATTTACAAATACGTGTAACAAATAAATTAACAATAGACACATCAAAGATTATATTCAAAGTATATATATTTACAAATATGTGTAATAAATAAGTTAACAATAGACACATCAAAGATTATGTTGTACCTCATCGTCATTCACGGTTCTGTGGGTGAAGCGAAAAGCAAGACTGTAGAATATACGGGTCATCACTTAAATATTTATTATATTTTGTAAATAACCCACTTAGGAGTGTGACGTGTTAGAAATGGTTTCTATAGAAAAATTCAGGTTCACGAGCCCATCCACATATATTATATCTGGAACTACAGGATGTGGTAAAACTGTGTTTATGCATAAAATCATTAAAGAAAAGGGAGAGATGTTCTCAAAATTTGTGCATAAAGTTATATGGTGCTATTCGACGTATCAATCAGTGTTGAACGAGTACCAAGATGATATTTTGTTCCACAAAGGCGTATATGATGTTAATTCGTTAAAGGGAAATGAACATAGTCATTGTAATTGACTATCTCATGCTGGAGATGGATAAAACGTTTGCCGAGACATTTACAGTATTCTCTCACCATCTTAACATAAGCGTGTTCTTCATCAATCAGAATCTATTTTTCAAAAATAGATACATGCGCGATGTGACGTTAAATACACAATATCTAGTCTTATTCACGCAACGTAGAGATGTATCACAAATTGGGGTATTAACCAATCAAATGTTCCCGAATCAACGTAAGGAATTTTTGGAAGTTTAGAAAGAAGCTACAAGTGCGCTTTAAGGATATTTGTTTTGTGATCTTCACCCGCGAAACACGTTTAGGGTGCTTCTAAGAACGAATATATTTCCAAACGAGCCTGAAACGGAGTATATTCCAGAATGACAAAGAGGCTAAAGAAATACAGTGAATTAATAAAAATCTATCATCGACTGCCCCGGGCAATGCAACAGATTTTTATTAAAAATATAGACTCTGACTTTTTAAAATGCATCTGTGAAATCTGTCTTAACCTTGTAAATTGCAATGTATCAATGAAACCCCCTCAGAAGGCTCGCCTACGCCGTTACAAGAACATAATACGTGCACTCGCTCTTAAAAGTCAAACTGTAGGGAAGAAAAAACGAATTATTGTACAAACAGGAGGGCCATTCCTCCCCATCATATTTTCAGTTTTGGGTCTTTACTGACTAAGGGGTTCTAAAAAACCTTAGCCCCCCCCATTTGCAGCTAACATGTTTACTTATATCGAAACAGTTTTAGTGATTATAAAAATATATGAAATTCTTTATTTATTGCAGGTATTAAAATTACTCTAGCTGATAAAGTGATAATATAATGGCTTCTCAATTAATTGGTGATTCGGAGAGGCAACGTGTGATAGATCGCATACGAGCAATAACATTTCGGGAAGCTCGTGATGCTGGAGCCACCTTTATAACACGTTCATGGGTTGCCAAAAAGTTGCGAAGTGAGGACTTCGTCAAAAGAAATTGGAGTAAAACTTTGGATGAATGTGAAATGGATACAACCAAATCTGGGCGCCCAAATTTGACACTTTCTCAGGAAACAAAGGACATCATTGAAAGCGGTACGCGTAAGCGGAAAAATAGCTGTGCTAAACTTTCTAGAGAGATCGAAGTGTTGAGAGGAAAGATCGTTAGTGGTGAGATCATTCGACTGTACAGTCATAGGCAAGGTTTAAAGCCTTGGCATGAACTTCCAAAGCCAAGAAAAACTCAACTTAACATCGATGACAGAATGTGGTTTGCCCATTATCTTGAATATTGGGATGTGAATGATTTCATGCATTTAGCTGTATCCGATGAATTTTTTGTTTACGTAACACGTCGGCCTAACTACCAAAATGATCGAGTGTGGGCCACAACACCAGATGAAACCGATGACAATGAACATTATCGTGAATTATTAAAAAGTCCAGACTGTGTTGGTGTGTTTGTTTTGTTCTGCAAAGAAGCTCATGTGGGTGCTGACGCCAAATGGTCAGAGTTGGGATGGACAGTATTTTCGTGATATTATTCTATCCCAGCATGTCATTCCTTTTCTAAGAAACCCAAACAATGTTATGGATGTCGATCAGGTCACACTTCTGCACGATAAGGCCCATTGCTTTAAGGCACTAGCCACTCAACAGTTTCAACAGTTGTTGCGGAACCATGAGATCGATTTCTTTGGAAATGAAGAATGGCCAGGAAATTCTCCTGACCTGAACGTCTGTGAGCACATTGGATCAGTTATAAAGGACAAGGTTGAATATCTCTTGTTTCAAGAACCTGCAGCAAATCGATTTTCGAAGGATACAATGACGCAACACATTGAAACTGTTTTAGCAAATTTGCGTAACGATCAAGATCTACTCACCTCACTTTTGGCAAGCTACCCAAAGCGAATTCAGGCTGTCTTGGAAGCCAATGGTGGGAACACCAAGTTTATTTATTTCTCATTAAATGCAGGATTAAATTCTCTTTTGTAAGGTATGTTTAGTTTTACTGTACCTCTAATGGTTTAGGCCATGGGCAGGGGGGGCTAAGGTTTATTGGAGCCCCGTAGATTAATATAATGAAGAAAGTGGTAGTGATTCCACACGAGGTGTACACTTCACTGCAAAGGAATCCAGACACGGATCTAGATCCCCGTAAAAGCAGACGTAAAATAATGGAAAGCGAATTGCTAGCCCTATTAAACAGTGAAAAAACACCTGATGAGAAAAGAATCTTATACCAAGAAGCTCTGCAGAAATTTCTTCACGAGTACGAAAATTATAAGAACCCGACAGAGATTCCCGTGGTTATTAGGCACAGCACAGGGAACGATGGACATGGTGACATAGGACCCCTACCCGACGATACAGCTGACCAACCAAAAATTAAGGGGTCAGCCACACAGAACATCGAACATGTATTAAAAAGCACCCTCCCACATACATTGAGGAATAAAGGTTTAAGTCTTTATAATCTATTGAATGAGGACCCCGCCATAAAATGGACCGATACAGGCGAGATCATTGTGGAAGGAGTAAAGGTACAGGGATCGAATATCGTAGACATCGTCCATGATCTGGTGAGAAAGTGATCTGGTGAGAAAGAGGAGAGAGAAGAGGTTAAACAACGGTCAACCCCACCCACGTGCTTCTAAAATACACAAATGGTCAACATATTAAGAAGGCGTTATTATGACATTTCTAACCCAGCCTCCTACGGAGGAGTAGATAGATTGTACAGAAGTGTTTACGGAGTAGGGGAAAAAGATGTTGAGAGATTTATGAGGGAGCAGGACGCTTATACACTTCATAAGCATGTGAGAAAAAGGTTTAAAACAGCCAAGACAACAGCTGTCTCGATTGATTCTATTTGGCAAGCAGATTTAACGGTATCAGGACAAAATCCCCCCGTGGACAAAATCCCCTCGCGGACAAAATCCCCCATAGGACAAAATCCCCCCGGACACAACCCCCCCCGGACACAATCCCCCCCGGACAAAATCCCCCTAAGGCTTTATTAAAAAAAGAAGAATACGACTGACTTTATTAAAGAAGAAAAATTAAAAACACAATAAGAATAAGAATAAGAAAAGAGGCTTACAGAAACGGATTACAGAAACACGGATTACAGAAAAAATATCAAGATGACAATGATTTTGCCTTAAAAATTCGAATGATACCTGCTCTAGCTTTTGTGCCTCCAGAAAAAGTTGTTGATGCTTTTGAACAATTATACGATTTTATACCAGTGGAAGGTTTGCCAATTCTCGATTATTTTGAAGATAATTATATTGGAAGGCCATGCCGACGAGGACGAAGAGAACCCACTTTTAGCATTTCTATTTGGAATATGTACTCAAGAACAATTACAGAACTTCCACGTACAAATAACTCTGTCGAAGGCTGGCATAGACGCTTTGCATCTCTAACAGGATGCTCGCATCCAAACATATGGAAATTTTTAAAAGTTTTAGGGCAAGAAATAAGCTACCAACAGGCATTTATTTCTCAAATTATCGCTGGCTTGCCGACAGAACCGCAAAGGAAGAAGTATAAGTCTTCTTCTTCTCGCATTTTGAAAATTGTACAAGACTATAACAACAGGTCTATTTTTTATTTTCTTAAGGGAATTGCTTTTAATTTGTCTTTTTAAATTTTGAATTTTGTTTGACTTTGTGTTTTTAATTTTTCTTCTTCAATAAAGTCAGTCGTATTCTTATTTGTTTGCCCGGTTAGGTAATTGTACGCCCTTGACGATTGGTAAGGTTAAGTCGTGATATTTTTGTTAAAACTTTAATAAAGTCAGTCGTATTCTTATTTTTTTAATAAAGCCTTAGGGGGATTTTGTCCGCGGGGGGATTGTGTCCGGGGGGGTTGTGTCCGGGGGGATTTTGTCCGCGAGGGGATTTTGTCCACGAGGGGATTTTGTCCACGGGGGGATTTTGTCCTAGAAGCAGATTTAACAGACATGCAAAGATATTCTGTGTATAACGATGGTTACCGCTACATTCTATTCATAATAGATGTATTCTCTAGATATCTGTGGCTAATTCCTCTGAAAAATAAATCACCTGAAACAGTTGCTAAAGCCACCAAAACGCTGATGTTAAAAGAAAACAGGGTTCCTGGCTATTTTTGTACGGATATGGGGAAGGAATTTATAGGCCGTGCTTTTCAGAACATGTTGACAGAGTTTAATATCAGCTGTTTCACTACCAATTCTATACATAAGGCTTCTCTAGCTGAAAGAGTTCAACGTACCATAAAGGAACGCATGCATCGCTATTTTACACATAAAAAAACATACAGATTTCTAGACATTGTGGAATCATTGGCCTCATCCTACAACCGCTCACACCATCGCACGATTGGGACAACACTTAACGAAGTTTTAGAAAGAGGTATGCGCCCAGAGGTGAGAAGAAATGGACCACCACCACCACACTCTGCGCGTTTCAAAATCAATGATTATATAAGGCTGTCGCGTTCGGGAAATAAATTCGCGAAGGGATTTGAGCAAGGATGGACACGTGAGATTTTTAAAGTTAGGGCTATGAGATTTAAAGGTAAGATAATGATGTATTACGTTGAAGATTTGAATGGGGAAGAAATCTCAGGAGGCTTTTACCGCGAGGGGTTGCAGAAAGTGGCATTTAACTTAGGAAAAAATGTGTTTAAAATTGATACAATTTTAGGAAGCCAAGGTTCAGGAAAGAGAAAAATGTACCTGGTGAAATGGGTAGGGTACCCAGAAAGCTTCAACACCTATAAAAAAGCTGCTGCAATAATGAAGCTTAACTAGTATGCAACATGTCTCCTAACCATTTCTACGTCACACTTCCGTCCTCCTCGTCCCTCTCCGTACACCCTAACATACTAGCCAACTTTGTAACAGAGCTCCGTGGACCCATTGAATTGGGTCGTGATTCGTATGAGGAGGGGATATATGAAATTCAGCTGGACACCCTCTTTTTAAATATTGATTATAAAGATACCGTTTTTAGGATTCTTAGAGACTGTAATGAGAGTGCAAAAGCCGGGTTAACTCGGGATGAAACTATACGTATCGCCCGGACTAAGGTTGCACGGTTTTACAGTACAGAAGTAACACTAGGGCCGGGCCGTTATGGTTCGGCTGAGGATGTTGTGAGAGACTTAAACGTAAGTTTAAAAAACTCAAATCTTACGAATAATTTATTATACGAAATCGTAAACAAAGGAAACCCTGCACATACTCTAATCCTAAAATCAAAATTATAACCGAGGGGCGATATCGATCAGTCTTCCAAAGAGACACCTTTCACGAGGCACAGCATGACTTATCCAGCTTAGTGTATCAATTTAAGATGGAGAAATTGGATGAAAGTTCTCAGCCCCCAGGTATGTGCTATATTTACAGCAATATAGTGGAGCACCAGTTTGTTGGGGATACCCAGGCACGCCTGCTGCGCATAGCTCACACTCCCAACCATAGAGGAAGGAGCTTGAGTATTACATATGACAGACCCCATTATGTGAATGTCGCAACTAATCTAATAACCAATATCCCAATATATATAAGAACGATTGAGGGTAAAACTTTCCCATTCGGTGACGGGAGCTTAACAGTGAAGCTGCACTTTCGACGCAATGAGTTATAATGGACAGAAAGCCTTTCACATCTATCAAGGGGTGAGATACCAGCGTGGTAGTGGACTTGGGTCCATATTTTCAACCATACTACGTACGGCTGTTCCTTTGCTGAAGAGGGGTGCCAGATACCTTGGAAGGAAAGCGCTACAATCAGGTCTTAACACTGCAGAAAACATATTGGCTGGGGCTAAACCTAAAGAAGCTCTAAAAAAACATTTAAAACGTACACGGGACGAAATCATAAAAGATGTAAAGGGAAAAATGCGTGGTGGTGGGAAGAAGAAAAGGGCTGACCGGAAGAAGGGATTACCACCACGTGGCATTAAACGTAAAAGGATATCAAAACAGAAGTGTTCTAAGCGAATGAAAACTATGGTTGACCATTTTTTTGACTGATATAAGCTAAGGACATTGATCTCATGAATCATAGTTTGTTTACTACTTGTCGAGAGAGGAGGCACTATTTCTAACTCGTCATGGCACGCTTCATCCACCCGTGTAGTTCACAATGCTGTAAATCGGAGCTATCCCTCTTTGAGATGCCCCCAACTCAAGTTTCTATTGAACACAGTGACTTTATTACAATTAACCCCTTAAACGCAATTAGTTCCCCTAGTGCTCCTATAGAATTCGTGATACCCAGCTCAGGCCCTTACTTTTTTTATCCAAGCTGTGTGCACATGTACGCTAAGCTACGTACAGCCCATTCTAATGGAACGGACTGCGATGACAAATATGCTGTATACCCTGAAACAAACTTTCTGTACTCCATATTCAACCAGTGTGACGTATATTTAAATCAGGTCAACATATCGGCAAGCACGGGGTACTATCACCTACGAGCCTATCTGGAAAATGTCCTCAACTTTTCCAAAGAAGCGAAGGCTACCTTTTTAAGTGCCGAGGGTTATTATCAAACTAAAGACGAAAGCAGTATAAAGTACAGATTTAAAAATTCCAAAAAGAAGATATACGAGTGTTTTGGTCGTCTGCATACAGATTTCACATTCCAGGAGTTGTTGTTGTGAATGGGGTGGATATGAAAATAAAGCTCACCCGCACGAGTCCTGAGATCTGCTTAAATCTGGATGCTGATCAGGAGGGACCAAAACCCGTTATGGTTCACATTATGGAGACATACCTCCGGGTACGGCGAGTGAAATTAAGTTCACCTAAACAACTAGAAATTGAGAAAAAATTTCTAAGCGCTACAGTGAAATACCCTATTAACAGAGTACAAATCAAACTATATACGGTGCCTGCAGGGTTGGCGTCGAAGCAGATAGAAAACATCGCCCTGGGAAATCTTCTTAAAAGGATATTAATCGGAATGCAGAACCATGCTTCGGTGAATGGAAAATATAAAGAATGCCTTTAAATTCGAGAATTTCGGACTTAAAAATATAACTCTATATGTTAATGGCAATGCGTTGGGCGGAACATTGGATACGGACTATTCATCAGACGCTGTGTTACCTCTTTGCGCGAGAGCCTATAGTAATCTGGCCCATATTGCAGGTGATTGTGATGAGCTCGGTAATGGAGTAACGCAGAAAGAATTGATTGTTCAATTTAACCTTTATCCGTTTGACATTACACCTGACTTATCTGCTAGCGTAAATATGCATTTAAGTCCATAACAGAGCGGAAACATCTCAGTGAGGTTGGAATTCACCAAGCCTATAGACGCGCCTATTAGTGTAGTAGTATACCTCGAGTCGCAAGCCCTCATAGAAGTAGACAAATTTAGGGGCGTTATCACTGACTTTTAAAGTGGATGCGAATACACTTCAGAGAGTAATGAATTGTGAATGAATCACACGTTCCAAATTTATCGGCGTGTTTGCGAAGAATGAAACATTGAATTTGCCAACTACGCGAGAATGCGGTAGTCTTATTGTGAACACAGATGTCATTGGTAATGAAGGGATTCATTGATTTGCAATCTATTTTAAAAAGAGACACCGCCTGTACTATTTTGATTCATTCGGTACTCAACCCTGGAGTGACCCTGTTATTGTAAAATTTCTCGATCAGTTACATATCCCCGAAGTTGTATGGAACCCATTCCGATTACAAGGATATTTTAGTAATACTTGTGGAATGTACTGCATTTCATTTCTCATGCATATGTCACGTGGTAAAGAATTTATAAATTTTTAAAAATTATTCGACCCGTGTCACACTCAACGAAACTATGAAATGGTATGCAGGCAGATAAAAAGCCGTTTTCCAATTGTGCGTACTCGTTGTATAGTATGATGTTTTTTCTTGTATATATTTGTAACGTTAGTTTCTATATTCTGTAGATTAAGATGGTTGTTGTACTAAAAATATGATTTCTTTCATTTAATAAATTGATGAAAATACATTGTCTTCTTCCCCCGCCAAAAAAGATAATACAAAAAAACACATTATCTCGTTAATGATGACATTCATTGGGTTGACTGCTCGGTAAATCCTCCGTATTCAGATCCATGACACGAGGTTCTTCAAAAGATTGTATAACACGTGACAAATCCTCATCGGACCTTAAAGGAGAAAAAATAATGTTTATACTGAATCTTTTTAATAAAAACATATACAGAGTATACATATAGTAAGAGTATTACAATGTGAAGATATCTTTGAATCGCTCAGAGAAGTTCCTTTAAGAGATAATTCCGAATAACATAAAAAACATTAAAAAAAAGCTATAAAAAATCAATGATTCAAGACAGGTTTTTAGCATAATTGCGATTACCTAAATGAAGTATTTGACGAGTTACTACATCCCTCCATATATATGAAATAATCCTCTTTCTGGTAGTTTGTGAATAATTGACTCCAAAAAAATAAAGTTATAGGCACTTACATTTCTACGGCTGTCCCTTGCGTCGGTTTTAAGGAGCGTCATTGCAAATATCATCAACGGTTTGCGTTGGAAATAATCCTTCCCGGTCTATCGCGTTAAAAACATTAATTGCAGACAATGCTACAATGTCACCATCTTGGTATAAGTCCGGAAAGCTATAAATTTCTTGATTCATGGCGGAGGGAATGTTTACTAACTGGCAGAGGGAATGTTTATTCACTTGTGAAAATAACTACTGTTACTCCCAGCTGGAAATATTTCCTTTTATATGCACGATCACCAAGCTCCGCCCCAAAAGATTAGGAGTCGGTTCGTAATGATTGGTTGTTACTGTAACTGGGCGGGGCTAATTTGTGTACCAATCGTAACACCGATATAACGGGTCCAGGCTTTGGACGTACTGAATGGACGACTAATGGCGTCTTTATATTCTCTCCATAGATTTAATGCTCACATTGTGTATTAGTGCTTGCAAATCTCTACCACGACAATATTTGCGCCCATACTTGGTTTTCTCCAACCTACCCCTTTATGCAATATCCCTCGCAACATTGATCAAGCATCACAACAATATTTTATTATTTTGCTGCCATAATAAATTGAGCCTCATTTTTTCGGATGCAGTTCGTTATAGGAATATATTCATCAGAGTGGTACAGCTCAGTACCGCAGGAAACAAAATTAGCGCCGCTACTCTTTATTACTCTGACATTAACAGCACAATAATATCCTATGACATAAACATCAAATCTAGAAGATTATTTTGCATTACTATGTTTTGCACACATAATAAACTCAGCTTTCCCAAAATTCCTGACTTGTGGATTTTTACTTCTCGCGTAGATGTGTAAATAAATAACGTGAAAATAAATGTCTGCTTGGGTTGGTTGCTAAATGGGTACCCTAGGTATCCTAGTGGATTAGCCGGCGGGTGCTGTTGAAAGATCGGGGCGATGACATTTCTCCCCGCCAGTGCTGGAGCTTAGTTCGGAATCCAGGTTAAACTGTAGGTCTAAGGCGGAGTGAAAAGCTTGACCATTGTTAGAATGAACAATTCGGTGAAAACCGAATTTGCTATTATTATTAATAATATAATTTACACAACGGATAGGTACCAGTTACAAAATGAATCTATGACCTGAATTTATTGCATATAACACTGGGGAACACAACTTTTGGTGACTTAGATGTTAGACCTGTTTCTGGGTATATTGAGGTCGCTGATTCTAAAAATGACATTAGTTTTTCTCCATCAGCTCTGCTTATCAAGATATGATATATATCTATATATATTTCTATATAATGTATATAATATTATATAATTGCTGACTGGCAATCACTGTTATTGTCAATTGAATACAAAAGTATGATGAATGTCAGCAAAAATAGTGTATTAACATCAAACAAGCATAAGGTACGAAAATATTTCTTAAATTCAAACAAGCTTGAGACAGACACGGCAAAAAAAGTTCTTTCATTGAGACATCTCACATAAACCGTGTTTCTGAGATTTCTTGCGATGAGATGTGCCAGGACATTCGCGTTGGATGCTCCAGCAGTAATCTGCCATCATGTGAGTATCCCATCGTCCGCGGTACCGTTCTTCCATGGTCCTTAGTTCTTGGTGAAATCGTTCACCCTGTTCCTCGCTTAGATCACCGAGGTTATCTGGGAAACGATCCAAATGACTGTGGAGGTAATGCAGTTTGATGCTCATTTTACAGCCAAGTTTACAAAAAGAAGAAAGCATATTTTCCACTAGTTCACCGTAGTTATCGGCCTTATAGTTCCCAAGGAAATTCTTCACAACCATACTAAACGATGACCACGCACGTGCCTCAATGTTGTCCATTGAATCTTGGAAACGCGGGACTTTCATGAGTTCCCGGATTTGCGGTCCATCGAAAATACCTGCCTTCAGCTTTTCCATGCTCAGCGCAGGAAATTTTCTACATATGTAGCCAAAACACGTCCCATCTCTGTTCAAAGCCTTTATAAATTGTTTCATCAAACCTAGTTTGATGTGCATTGGTGGCAATATGATCCTTTCTCTGTCAACCAAAGCTAATTTGATGATATTTTTTTCTCCAACCACCATGTTTTCTCTCAGAGGCCACTGTCTTCTCACCCAGTGTTCATCTTTAGCTCTACTGTCCCAGAGACATATAAAGCACGGGTACTTGGTGTACCCGCTCTGCTGGCCCAGGAGAAAATTCACCATCTTCAGATCCACACAGATCACCCATTGGTAGTCTGGGTATGATATCTTTTCTAGGACTAGGGCGACTGTCCCGCGCTCTTCTCTCATACCGACTGAGTGACCAATTGGGATTGATCTATATCTGTTGCCGTTGTGTAGAAGAACACATTTTAGGCTCCGTTTGGAGCCCTCTATGAATAACCGCCATTCACTTGGTGTGTATTCCGATATGCCCATTTTCATCAGCAATCCGCGCACATTGTTGCAGAAAACTAAATCGTTCTCTTTTGAGAAGAAGGGCAGTAAATCCTTTTCTCTGTCGCGATATAACGTGATTTTGGTTCCCGGCAGCAGTAAATTTTTTTCTCCCAGCCTGGAAGCTAACAATTCAGACGATTTCTTCGAAAGACTTAAGTCCCTTATGAGGTCGTTTAATTCGTGTTGACTAAAACCTTCTGCAACTGATGACGGTCCTTCGAAATCACTGTCATTTTGCCCACATATGCTTTCTTTGTCAGTAGCAGATTCATCATCTTCTTGAGGGAGCTCTGGAAGATGGCTGAATGATGGGACAGGTATCTCATCTGAATGTGAAACAGGCCGTCTAGCTGAGTCTATGTCAGGATACGTCCATTTACCCCGGTTACGTCCATTGATGCCCTTTATATTCACCAAACAAAAGTAACAGTCATCACTGTGGTTTCTCTGTTCTCTCCATACCATTGGTATACCAAATTTCAGGCAACTCCTCTTTCCGTTGGTCCATTGCCGCAGATGCTCCGTACACGTTTTACACACAACATGAGGAGCCCATGGCTTATCTTGGTCCCCTAGTTGTACTTTGAAATAGGCAAAATAAGCTTTTCTCACAAAATCAGTAATAGTTTTTCTCTGTTCAATGAACGTGTACTCTCCGCAGATAAAACAAAACACATCTGGATGATTTAAACACTTTCTTCGTGATGAAGCCATGTCAACACCTGTAACAGGAAAGAATTCACGTTAGTACATGTACAATACACATGCAAAACAGCAACATCAGCAAAATCATAGCTACAATTTAATTATACAGATGCATTTAGATTTACGAGCAACTCATAATACCGTTCCAGAAGGGTAATAAAGTAGGTAATGACGTATGCAATATCTCAAAAACTAGAGCTGCTAGAACAAAATGGATGATATTTTCTGAATCAGTGGCATGAAAATATCCAGAATAAGGTCTAAAATCTCAGGCACCAAGAAAAAAAAATTTTTTGTTCCCCAGTGTAATCTTCGTATGTATAATTTTTTTCTTCTCTAAAAGGTCTTTTGAAAATCTGTGTATTAAATATATTCTCCATTATTTTCCAGAGAATCTATGTTCTGAATCATAGGTTAGATTAAGTTCAGGTGCCAGCCTGCTGGAGCGACCCAGAGGCTCACAGCCAAAATCTGCACAAGGAATGTTTTACAGTTTAATAAAATGAATTGTTGATTCTCTTTACAATCTTAATTAGAGGATTTTATAATAAAGAAATTATAAATATTTTTGTATTCATTCATTCCTATGTTATTTAAATAGTATGTGTGTGTGTGTGTGTGTGTGGTCCTCACTTTTTCTGAAAAAATCTCTGTGTGATATATATATATATATATATATATATATATATATAAGAATTTTAAAATTAGTTTTACATTCATTAGGAAAAGTAATTTTATTCATTTCTTTCCATTTTTTTTTTATTCATTCAATAACTATGATGCGAGAAGAGACGAAGCGAATCTTTTTAGAGTGGAGATTTGACCCACATTCCATTCTCGCCCGCTCGCTCTCAACCTTTGCGACCTTCAAAAAAGCCTCGGGCTAATATGGGTGAATCTTTTGAGTACCTGCATCCACTTTCCTCCGCGTCTAACATAACGTGGAAATAAAACGTTATTGAATGAGAATAATTGTTTATTACCAAATTTAATATACATTTCAGTATATATATATATACAGTATATAAGGAATGTCGAAAGTAAATAGACAGTGTACATTCTTTGGTTTTAGTCGTTTTAATAATTAGCTCTCAATAACTTAAAGGAGAAAGCCGTTCTCGCAGCTGTTTATGTTATATATATATATATATATATATATATATAATAAAAAGTTCGTTGTCAGAGACGGACCCATATTACAAATTGTTTGTTTCTCGAAGGTCACTGCGACGGCTCGATGAGTAAATTGAAGTTATAATAAATCTTTCTTTAAGTTAGTGACCCTCTGCGTGAATTCTTTATCCTCCGCTTACTTCTGTACTCCCGATTTCAGTGTGTATTTGATAATGAAATAGTTTGTTTCCATAGCTTTTAATCACTAAATTGAAGTCACATTTGGCTACAAGTTCGATCTCAAATTCAAAATATAATACGATTAAGTTCAGGTTTTTTCTTAAACTAGTATTAACATTAGTTAAATAATTCAAG
Source organism: Bathynomus jamesi (assembly GCA_023014485.1). NCBI lineage: Eukaryota > Metazoa > Arthropoda > Malacostraca > Isopoda > Cirolanidae > Bathynomus > Bathynomus jamesi. The sequence goes on along the minus strand of JAJOZX010000893.1, from coordinate 468,970 downwards.
ATTTGTCGTTGCCCGTCCACTACTTTCCTCGCTGTAGTTTAGGCTCACGGCTCTCAATACTCTCTCAAAAACTCAATATTCTCTCGTAACTCTACGTCTCAAAACTCAAATCTCACTCGATAACTCTCAATTTTAGTCTTTAACGAGCAAACCCTCTCAAGACCTACTCAGAGAAGTACCAGATCGCCACCCGGCCTATCACTCATTCCAGACGAAGCGCAAGATATATTCTAACGGGTTTTTTCCCCGCATCTCTTTACGTACTCCGTCCCTACTACGTCAGAGTCCAAGGCGCGCCGAGGCGAGCCGAATCAACGGAGAATAATCGGTGGGGGAGAGCGCAACTTAGGGGTTTGCGTCCTGTTGATGCGCTGTTCAAGCATTTTAAGAAGAAAAAAAGAGAAAAATAAAAAAGGGGAGGAGCGTCGCACGAGTCGATGAGGACACTCGAGGTTTATCTCAAGGGCTGTTTTAAACATTGAAGATAAAACATGGGGTATTATGGGGAGTCAAGGGGCTTGTGTATAACAAATTCTTTCCTTCCAAAATAAAAAAAAAGTATTGAATCGCCGAGGGAACTTCAGGCCGAACGAAGGACTTCAATGGTCCGTGAATACGGAAAGATAAATGCTCCGTGAGAGGAAATGATTCGTAGTGGAGAGGCAATTCTCTAAACACGAATTTAGTTTACTTAGGTCTATCCAGATACGTTAGAACTCGTAGTTACAATGCAAATATGAGAAATTCAATCGAACATTAATCTCGTTAAGCTTGCTTACTATTTATAAATAAATTGAAAGTTGTCAAATCAATAAGCTAAAAATTAAATTTACATAATAAATACCGTGAGTCAAACAACATATACGGATTTATTCTGAAAATTACATTTGCAGAATAAATACTTTTAACTCTTTTTAAGGGTCTACGGGCACTCTCTTCAAAAGTTGCCTTATAGTCCTATAGTCGTGAGAATATCTATCGCAGGCACTGAAATGTTTGCCTCGTAACTTATGCCTGGGAAAAAATGAAATGTGTATTGACTCACCGTATAATTAATATATAAGTAGAGGAAAGGGTAGGCTTTAGAAAAGAAATACACAATAGGAGGGTTTATATTATATGGAACGACTTCTAATTGCTGAAGGTTGTATAAGGGCAATGCCCTTCGCCCAATTAATGGCTCAGAACTGAGCAGCCTTTAATGTTGCTTATCTGTTCCATTTATTTCATTGTAACATCGTGAACAAGATATTTACTGGGTGAAGCTGATTAATTTTTTCTTAATTAGGGGTGGAAAGGGATAACTAAATTAATTTTACATGACGCCGCGAGAACACTCTGTGTACTGAAACTTTGCATACTAAACCGAAAGACGAAAGCCTACATTACGAGGGCCTACATTATTAGTTAACTGAATGAAATTACATGAATTTATATTTTGCAGTATAATTTAGTTATCAGGTACGGTCAGCAATTAGTTTGAATGCAAGCGCTTCACCCGCATCGCCAGCGCAAAAACAAATTGGTCAACATCCGATCTCTATTTACAGAAAGTTGCTTTCGAGAGACAACTTTCGCAATCTCGCTTTATGGCACAAAATGATATCATAATGGTTTTATGAGTTAACATGCTTTTAAAATAAATAAAGGAAAGTGATATAGCAGGGAGAAAATTTGAAATACACAGACGGAGAAACTTATAAGTTGCATAAAGAGAAGTCATTTCAGTAAGGCTCGTAAATCGAACACTTATCGCTAATTACTAATTTGTTAAGCACTAATCACTGAAGGAAAATATTACGTATTTAATTAAATTAAACACATCACTAATTAATTATCAGTTAGTCAAGCACCAATTACTGAATGAAATTATTAATTAATTAATTCAATTTTACCACTAAATCTAATCAATTAAATTAAGCTAATCTCACTTGTTTTTTAACGTAAGTATATTGGGAAAGGGGGAAAGACATTAAAGGTTTAAATTGGGGAGATGGTTCAGGTCTTAATTACGGGAATAGCCCATTTCCTCGTAGCCAACGTTAGGTGCTGATTCTGGCGTACGATATGACTGAATTGCCGAGGGCAATCTTCTGACGGAACCTGGGTTCTTCGGTGAAAAGCGAAATTGATGAGGGGGGCTTCTTCGGGGCGTTGGCGATCTGGTTACCTGAGCTTCCGGGGGGCCCGATGCAGGGATGTCAAATCTGGAAGTTGGTACCTGTGGAAGATCTCGGCGGCGACAGCATTTCTTTCAGGTCGCAATTCCGATGACGGCGATTCCCAAGACGAAACCAAGGGTGAGGGTGGAGTAGGAGACGAAGGAGGTCGTTCCGTCGTCTGACTTCTTGAGGGTGACTCGTCGGAGGTATCGAGTCATATCCCGGAGGTCTATTCCTCGTGACAAGGAAGCATTGAAGTGGTGTAAGGCTTCTTTCGTAAACGAGGAGTTTACTATGTAAGTGTTCTCGAAATCGCGGGGCGATTCAGGATCAGCAGATTTCGATAGTTGGGCTTCAGAGTGAGACGTGCGCTGAAAGTGTACGTGGGGCCTTGCAGAATTAGGGAGCCCATTGGTTGGAAAGGGACTCCGTGATTTGAGATGGCCTGCGCCCCAACTTGCATCACGCAGAAGGTTAAGAGGACGGGGATCATGATTAAATTCAGGAGCAATTTCGCTAAGACAAAGCAAAAAATATTTTATATGAGCAATGATAAACAAGAAAATTCCCTCTTTCGAAATTTTAATGAATTCTTTTTTATAAATTTTCCACTCGATTCCCTTAAGCTCAAGGAATTTTCTGACCTAGGCATTCACACCAACCTCTTACTCATGACTATTTTCCCATTAAACTTCTGAGTCAGACGCCACGATATTAGAATGTGAAATATAATATAAAACATTTTAGAAACGATATGCAGTAAATAACCTGAAAAATGTATGCTATATCAAAAAGAAAATATGAAATACGTATAGTTATATGAACCTTATTAACTCCAAACCGGAATCATGCCTTTCAGTCAACTTTCCGGGGGGGGGGGGATTAATTTGATTATATATTAGATGGTAAAAGATTTGTTAAAAGGAAAGAACATCTTTCTTGATTGTCTCGGGGAAGAGTTTAACCCATTTGTTACCTTTGGTTAATTCGTGTGCGTGTCTTGTTTACTCGTTCGATCGCCTTCTAAACGTTAGCCGATAAGTTCATCATCTAGACCAGCAATCAGGGTCCTTAAATTACTTCCGGCGGTCGACCCGCGTGCGACCACAGGTTATCTCTTTCCGAGTATAGACTGCGGAAGCGGTGCAGTTCATTGGTTATCTCTTTTTCCTTTTCGTTTTGTTCGTATGATTGTGTTTATTTTATTTTTCTGGTGTACGTAATTCGTCTCGCCTGCTTCCTCATCTTCTGTCACAAATTCAGCTTCATTTACTTTCTCTTCTTTCGTTCAGCGGCTCCTGCTTTAATGTTGTTCAAGTGCACTCTCTTGTGCCTTGCAGTGACAGGATCTTTAATATATATATATGTAATTATTTAACTTTTTAACTACCCGGCACGGACCGCTATATGGAGGTTGAAGAGCCTTTGGCACACCCGGCAACGGGGTCCTCTTTATATATACTTGTTCTCCCTTTTCGATGGTTCGAAAACTTCGGTTCTCCGTCCGCTGCCTCATTTTTCGTTGTTGTTCCTTCAAGTTTTCCCTTACTATCTGATAGGTCTCTTCCTTCATGCGCGAATGCCTCCATTTATATTCCTCCAAACCTACAAGCGGAGCGTTGGTAGGGGAATATATTGTTTCGACACAAGTGGTGTCTTCCCGTCCGAACATTAAGAAGAATCAACGCTCTTGCGTGGTCATGTGGGTAGTATTATTATGAATATACTTAACCAAGGGGAGGTACTCGCCCCAGTAGTTTGTCAATTTACTTCCAATTAAGGTGCTTAAGGTGTTTTTTAGAGAGCAGTTATACTTCTCGATTGGGCCTTGACTTTCGGGATGAGCCGGGGCTCCGAAGCGATGATTAATATGATATTTCTTGGTTAAGTGAAAGAAGATTTCATTTGCGAACTCGGTCCCATTATCTGTCTTCAGGTTCTTCATTCTCCCGTAGGTGAGAATAAAGTTCCCGAAGATGTGTTTCGCGACTGTGATCGCGGTCTTATCTCTCACGGGATATAATTCCACGAACTTCGTGAATCCGTCGATTAACACCAAGATATATGCTGAGTGTTCTTTCGATCTTGGGAGGGGGCCTACGATGTCCGCATACACCCAATCCAAAGGTTCGTTTCCAATTGGGGCATCCCCCAAAGGAGCTTTTCTAGGATTAATATTCTTGTACTGATTGCATACTTCGCATTTTTGTATGTACTTCCGAACGTCTTCGGCCATATTTGGCCAGTAATAGACCAGCGAAATTTCTTGGTAGGTTTTAGTTGCGGCCATATGGCCCTTAGTCGTGGAATTATGGAATTGCTTCAGAGCTTGTTCTTGCAATTTTGCATCACGTAGGTAAATTCTGGTGGATTCCTTACCCTTGGAGGTTCGGGTGGAGTAAACCAACCCTTCCTTGACCTTATAATTATCGCTTTTCTTTCCACTCCTTATCTCCCGGCATTGTTGATCCTTTCCTTGAGCTTTGCGGACATCCTCCACAGAGATCTCAGGGATTTCCTCATCCTGCAACATTTTCTCCACCAGTGTACCCGGCGAGGGTGCGCTCCCGGCCTCTAAGTTATGCCTCTGACTTCGCGTGATTGCATTCACGGGATTCGGATTCTTCCTCCTCCGCCACACACTGCTTCATTAAGTCAGCGATAAGATTCTCTTCTCCCTTAATATATTCGACCTTGAGATCGAACTCCAACAAGGTGGTAAACCACTTCGTCAATCTCTTCGAAGATTGATTTATAACTAAACTTAAGGGTTTGTGATCCGTTCGCAATATTACCTTAGAACCAAATATTAACGGTGGGAAGTGATTTAGAGCCAGGATGATGCCCAGTCCCTCCTTTTCTATCACTGAATACCTCCTTTGGGTATCATTGAAGCTTTTACTGAAATACTCCAAGGGAACCAATTCACTCTCGTTGTTTTCCTGCATTAGGACGGCTCCACTGGCTCTCTCGGACGCATCGGTGTATACATAAAAGGGAGCGTCAGGATTCGGGTGTATTAATAGGGTCTCCGTAGTAATAGCCTCCTTTACTTTTTCCAACGCTTGTTCTCTTTCCTCAGTCCAATGAAACTCTACCTTTTTCCTTGTCAAAGTGTGGATCGGCGCCAGTAGCTCGGCGGCGTGGCTAATGTAACAACGGTAATAATTTATCAGTCCGAATAATGACTGAACTTCCTTAACTGTCGTAGGAGGTCTTAGATTTCTTATAGCCTTTAACTTATCAAGGCTTCGGGACATGTCCTCTCGGATAATGTCATGACCCAAGAAGGTCACCTTCGTTTGGAGGAATTGGGATTTCACAAGTTTAAATTTTAAGTTGTTTTCCCTTAGTCTTTCCAGCACCAACCTGATGTTTTTCACATGCTCCTTTTGGGTTCGGCCCACGATCAGTATATCGTCTATGAAGACGTGAACTTGTTTTCCGATCATATCGTGAAGCAGGTTACTCATTATGGAACTAAAACCATTGGGAGCCATTTTTAGACCGAATGGTAAAACTTTATAAACAAAAATAGCATTATTTGACGAAAACGCAGTTAAATTTTGAGATTTTTCGTCTAAGGCAATTTGGTGGTAGCCCTGAGCAAGGTCAATGGTCGTAAACCATTGGCTTCCGCCCAGACTTCGAAATATAGCTCCAATATCGGGTAACTTTAAACGAGAAGTTTTAAGTACCTTATTCAAATTTCTGTAGTCAACTACTAACCTATTTTTGTCTTTCTGTTTCACCAACAGTAATGGGCTATTGAAATCACTGTTCCGCCGCTCGACTAATCCGCGGCGCTCCAATTCTACAACCTGTCGGGTTACTTCCTCGTGATATTTAAAGGGCAACCTGTACTGAGGCGTGTACACTGGGCCATGTTTTGGTTCTAATTCGAGGGAAAGTTCATATCCTTTCAGCAAGCCCAATTCGTCCCTTTCAACAAAAACTACGTCAATATAGTCCTCCAGGATTTTCTCTAAGAGGGCTTTCCTCTCCGAGTCCAGTTCGGTATTTTTTATAAATTCCCGTACCTCCTCCCTTTTCTGTTCGACAGACCGAGGAGGCACTGAGAAGTCACTCATCATCTCTCTGTTATAAATTTCCTCGGACACTTCGTCTTCAAACAGGTTACGTTCGTGATTCAGAACTCGATTAATCTCTTCTTCATTTACTTCCCGCCCGATGTCCTCGCGGGTGGAAGCGCATTCGTTCGGCGGGTTACAGAATTCCTTCTCTTCGCAGTCGCAGTATTGTAAAACCTCTCCCGCTAGCTTCATTCCTTCTCTCGTAACCTTAACTCTATCGTGGGCAGATTCATTTCGCACGACAATGGGCACAGTCCCCTCTTCGCTCATGCAAACCACTTGCGGTTCTACACTTAGGTTTAAAAGGGTTTCGCTCGCCTCTACGATTAGATTGGATCCCTCCTTCAACGGGGAAGGAGTCCGTACTTCTAGAATTGCTCCCGCTAAAGGGGCAATGGAAGTGGACCCTCGTATTAATAGGAGAGGGAGGTTATTTACTTCTTTTCTCTCCGCGTTTTGGTCTTCTTGGTTTTTGGGCTCTTATCAATTTCGTAATCAATGGGATTTGTATCTCATTTATGTAAGTCACAAACCCCGTGCCTTTACCTGCAATACGTATGAAGTTTCCTCGGATGAAATCCGCCCCTGAAATAAAGTTTAATCCCTCAGGCAATTCTTTAACGAGCAACGCAGTAAGATCATATTTTTCGCGCTCAATGCCTATTTTTGTTTTTATTTGTCCCATGGTGGTTAGGACTTCGTTTACTGCCTTACAACTACGGCTAGTCATTTCGACCTGGGGTCGAAATCCCACAGCGTCGATTAACGCTTCTCTCACTAGACAGACATCAGCACCTGTGTCGAGTAACCCCAAAGACACAATGCCACCCAAGGTCACACGGATGACGGGGTATTGGAAAACTCGAGTAGTGTGTATGGGCCCGTTCACATTAAAAATTTTTACCTTAGCACTCTTCATCGCACAACCTTCGTTTATTTTAACCTGGGTCGCTTCCCAGGGGCATTCATTCGAGGGAGATACTTCAGTTATGTCTCTTCCGCTGAATTCCGTCATTTCCTGTATAGCCAATGTATAGCTGGTATGAATGTGCTGATATTTGTGAGAGCTAGTATTCCTTGTGGGCCCAAGTGTTTAAGGTGTATGTTAGATATGTTGTCTGGTCCAGTAGCCTTCGAATTCTTAATGGTTTTGATGATCTTGGTGGTCTGGTCTGTATTGAAGGGTGTAATGGTCGTGTCGAGTCTGTAGGTTTTCTTGTGTCTGGCTGTTTGTCTGTCTGCGTGTTTCTGGTTGTTGTCTCTGTTTAAGTGACTTATCTTTGCGTAGTGATTAACTAGAATGTTAGCTTGTTGTGTGTATGTTGGGATATTATTTTGGCTGCGACAGATAGCCGCGTGTGAGGTGTGAATGCCGCTGTTAGAGTGGGTAGTGCTGTTGTGCAAATAACTATTGTGAGATCTTATTTCTATATTATTTAACTTTATTCTTACTATATGCTTATACTTTGCTAAATGCTTAATTTTTCTAGTATTGTAAAACATTATTTCACTAATTTACTAATTATTAAGAGATTTTGTAACACTTTAAAACCTAGGATTATTTTCGTTATGTTTTCAAGTTTATTAATTCTTTTCTCATCTTTTTCAGATAATGTGAATTTTGTTGGTTAAAACCTAAATGGTCTGATTATTTGAATGTATTTGATTAAAGTTACAATTATAACAACTATTATTATTATTATTATTATTATTATCATCATCATTATTATCATGATTATTATTATTTAGCAGATTAGTTGTGGTTAACTAGATGTGACTTTGTGGATCTTGGGAAAATGAAACGACATTATCCATCAGGAACTGAAAAACGGAAAACGAAGAAAATAGAGGAGGAGAAGCTTTCCAGTCGCACAGGTGAGATGTGCCACTTGTACATTCTTATGATTACAGTTCAGGCAACTAGGTTAGGTAGACCATCAAGCTAGGCAAGTGCTCAGGAATCGTGTAGAGTAAGCTAGTCTCTGTAATATTTATAATATTTCGAAATGTGAAATTTAATGGATCACATCACCTCAAATTCTGTTCACACAGATCAATTATCAAACAAGATAAGAAAGAGTATTTTAGCAAAAATTAACAGAATATGGGATGTTATGTTCTTCTCAGGAGCATTACTGAAATATTTGAATATTTGGAAAAGCCATCATCAGCAAAGCCTGATGAGCATCATGAGCCAACAGCAGGACCATCCTCTATGCAACCTCAAACACCAGTAGAAGTAGAGCTTCATGAACCACAACTGGCCCATCTTCTGTTCAGCTTCAAACACCACACACAGGCATTTCTACTGAGTAACAAGAACCAAGATCTGCTCCACCGCTTGATCCGTATGACTGGCCAGTTGTCCTGTCAGATGCCTTGAAGACAGATCTGGTGTCTCGAGGACCATTTCCAATCAGTCCAGATTTCACATTCCCTAAAAGAGAGGACGGTAGAAGCGTTCATCACCATTACATGTACAGAACATTAATCAATGGGGGAAAAATAAAGCGAGGCTGGCTGATGTATTCTAGAAGGAATGATGCTCTTTATTGCTTCTGCTGCAAGTTGTTTTCAAGGAAGTCGTACAAACTAATTACGGATGGACTTTCAGACTGGATAAACGTTGGTTCGCTTCTGAAAGGCCATGAAAATAGTTCAGAATATGCAGATAACATGGCAACATGGAAGGATCTGGAACTGCGGCTAAAAACTGAGAGGACCATTCACCAAACTGAAATGTCATTAATGGAGGTAGAGCGAAGACGCTGGCAAGATGTTCTCACACGTCTTGTAAGTATAATCCAATCACTGGCAGAGAAAAACCTTGCTTTCAGGGGGTCTTCCTCTACATTGTACAATCGAGACAATGGCAACTTCTTGAAGGAGGTTGAGCTGCTTACCAAATTTGATGCAGTGATGAAACAACACATCAGCAGAGTCGAAAGTGGCCAATATAGTCATTCAAGTTACCTAGGAAACATCATTCAAAATGAGCTCATTGGGTCCATTAGTGTGAAGATCTTGAATGCCATTGTTGCAGAAATAAAACAAGCTAAATATTACTCTCATTTTAGACTGCACTCCAGACATAAGCCACCAAGAACAGATGTCGATTATTATCAGAACTGTTAAAATGGGTGAAGTACCAGAAATAAAAGAATACTTCTTTGGCTTTCTTGAGGCTTCAGAAAGTACAGGCCTGTGTTTATCAGTTCTGATTCTGAAGAGACTAGATGAACTGAATATTCACTTTGATGACTGCAGAGGACTGTCATATGACAACGGAGCGAACATGAAGGGCAAGAACAAAGGTGTTCAGGCAAGGTTATTAGAAAAGAACTGTCGTGCACTCTACGTATGTTCTATGTGGAGCTCACACTCTGAATCTTGTAGTGGCTGAGGCAACTAAAGCTTCCACAGATGCCATCAGCTTCTTTGGCAACGTACAAAAATTGTACAACCTTTTTGCAGCAGCTACACAGATTTGGACAATCCTAAAGAAGCACGTGAACATAACACTCAAGTCTTGGAGTGAAACCAGGTGGGAGAGCTGGCTTAAGAGCATTGAGGCTGTGCGATACCAGAGCCACAACATCAGAGAGGCCCTGTTGGAAGTCAGAAACAATGCCACAGATGCCATAGCCAGGACTGAAGCACAAGCACTTGCAGAGGAGGTAGGGTCTTATCGCTTTCAGATTTGCACAGTACTATGGTATGACATTCTTCATGCAGTTAACCATGTGAGCAAACTTCTGCAGTCTCCTACAATGCAGTTTGATGTGGCAGTCAACCTCCTCACAAAAACAAAAAACTCACTCACCAGCTACAGAAACACAGGTTTTGTTGCAGCACAAGTCGTAGCTAGGGACATATGTGAGGAAATGAATGTGGAGGCTGTGCTGAAGAAGAGGCTCAGATCCACAAAAAAGTATTTTGCTTACGAAGCTCCTGACGAACCATTTACAGAAGCCTTAAAGAGGCTGGAAGTCAAATTTTTCAATGTGGTGGTGGATTGTGCCATCGGGTCAATAAATGAGAGATTCAAAACATTAGATGATGTGAGGAACATATTTGGGGTTCTCCTAAACTTCACCACAATGAACAAGGAAGACTTGTCCTGCAAGTGTGAAAAGCTCTCTAAGATACTGAGCTCTGGAGCTGACTCTGACATTGATGGAAGAGAACTGGCCCTCGAAATTAAGAACTTGCCGACTTTACCTTCACACAACATGACTGCATTGGAGCTTCTCTCCTTCATTCATCAGAAGCAACTGGAGGAACTATACCCCAATCTCTGGGTTGCACTAAGAATTGCCTGCACTCAACCTGTGACAGTAGCGTCAGCCGAGAGGAGCTTCTCTAAGATGAAGCTAATCAAAAACTACCTCAGATCATCAATGGGGCAGGATCACCTCAGTGGCCTTGGCATCATAAGCATCGACCAAGACGTTCGCAGGGAGATTTCATATGATGATGTTATTGATGATTTCGCCCAGAAAAAATCTAGGAGGCAAAAATTTTGAAGATACAAACTGTTCTGTGTAACTGTTAGCTATTACACGATTGTATCGTAGAGTTAGTAATTGTTTGGTAGTTGATAATTGCATTATTTTTTTATACATAGTTCTGCGTCATTTATTCTAAATAATGTATAAGCTAATTTTCAGGAATTTCATGAAGAGTATCTACAGCTCTACAGAAGCTAAGGCTAACAAAGACCCTAAGATCAACTCTAAGGTTAGCCCGAGAGAAAGGAGAGTAGGGGGTGAAGAGAAGAGAATAAGGGTTTAATTAAGTAGCAACACCTATCACTCATGGGTTAACATTCATTCAGAAAAAGAGAAAGAAAGGCTCACCATCATCATCAGTCGGCCACTGCCGACAAGTCAGAAAAATAGTCGGAGAGAATAGGAAAGGGGTGAAAGATGAAAAGAAGTAAAATAAGAACGCTTACAAACCATGCAAACACAGTCTTAACTGACTATCATACCATGCAAACTACAGACATGCAAGTAAGGAGAGGATAAGAAGGAAAAAAAAAAGTAGGTAAAGTAAAACAAAACGTGGGTTAGTTTACGCTACGAGCTACATCTACGATCGTGTTAGTCTAATTTTTTTTTTTTTTTTGCTGGCATCACACACTGGCATGTCACAAGCTGGCATTATTGTCAACAGACTCATCCTCGATCACCACCCCTAGAGCTCCTGTTGCTAATTGTTTTATTATATTAAACAACGTTAATAATTTTAACGAGGGAGAGTGAAAAGGGTGAGGCTGAGAGGGAAAAGGGTGAGGCTGAGAGGGAAAAGAGTGAGGCTGAGAGGGAAAAGGGTGAGGCTGAGAGGGAAAACGGGGAGGCTGAGAGGGAAAACGGGGAGGCTGAGAGGGAAGAGGGGGAGGCTGAGAGGGAAAAGGGGGAGGCTGAGAGGGAAAAGGGGGAGGCTGAGAGGGAGAAGGGGGATTGTTTTTTTATTATATTAAACAACGTTAATATTTTTAAAATGCCTATCTAAACGGTTCTTAAACATATTAACGCTGGTAGAGTTCACGACTGACGCGGGAAGATCATTCCATTTATCAGTTACTTTAAACGTAAAGAAGTTTTTAGCGATATTAGTGATGAAACGTCTGCTACGCAACTTAAATCCGTTATTACGAGTGTTATTATTATTATCGAAAGTGAATAATTTGTCAAAATTTATGTTATCGATGTTATTAACGATTTTGAAAACTTCAATAAGCTCTCCCCTTAATCTCCTAGTTTCGAGTGAATACAGGTCTAACTCTTTAATCCTATCTTCATAAGGCTTGTTGCGCAATGACGGAATCAGTTTCGTGGCAGTTTCTGTTTGTCTTCTGAAAGTACATATTTGTTGTTTTGGACATAAATGTTTCATTAAAATTGTTTCATAATTGTTTTTTATTAACACAGCCATTTTTTGTATGTGTGTGCTGAGGTGATGTAGTAAGGCGTGAGTTGGTGGATGGAGGGGTGGGGCCTGAAATGGGTATACTGCTTATGGCCTCCTAATGGCTAGAAACGGCCCTGTATATATGAGGTTGTAGGTCTGTGTTTAAGGAATTTATTAATACTCAGTTTATTAAAAAAATGTGTATCTGTTAAAATGATATACAGCTATTTGTGTGTGACGCTCGTTGACTTCACTGGTTTTACATAACATTTCAGACAAATTTAATCAGTTTTTTCTCTCCCATTTTTATTAAATATTGTTTGTTTGGGCTGTTTCCCAAACTGTGACCCCTAATTATTCATTTCAATTTAATTCATTAATTATATTAAGCCTACTTGATAAGCCACCACAAATTGGTGATCCATAGGCTACTGTATATAATATATATGTGTGTGTGTGTGTGTGTGTGTGTGTGTGTGTGTTACACTTTTAACAATAAATAAAACTCGCCAGAGATATCTGCCCGTCCCCAATCTTTCAAGTGGTCTTTTGAATAGGGCGCTGGCTTTTCCCTGTGCACATAGCCATACGTTCACGGGAATAAAACACACACACACACACACTATCATATATATATATATATATATTATATATATATATATATATATATAATATATATATTATATATACACATACTTTTAACAGTAAATATTACTCGCAAGAGATATCTGTCCGGTCCCCCGATTTTCCATGTATGCGTCACGCTGAGGCTAGGAGAACAGTAAATGAAAACAAGTTGGTTCATATTAACACTTGAAGTGAGCTTGTTTATAATCTCGTGTATTAATGATGTACTCAAATAGCTGAATTAGAGAATAAAAACTAACAAAAATGTGACGCTCGTTACATAGCAAATGTGTAAACTCAAATCATCTCACAGTACTATGGTTAAAAGTTGAGACTGTGTTCTTTATATAATTTTAAACTATAAAACCTGGCCTTTAAAATGGTGCCATCAGATTTTTTATATTCATAAAAGAAAACCATTTTAAAGTGCCATGAATTTCTCAATTTTTTTTCAAAAGGTCGCACATTGCAATATGTATTAACATTTCCTTGTATAATTTTTCCTATGCTTTATCTATGTAATATTTCTTTTTAAATTTATAAAATACAATGCTTTAGCATTCAAATGATACCAGTTTCAATTCCTTTTTATTATTTTTTAAATTTTGGCCTTCAGGTTGACGTTTCCGTGCAATGACCCATAAGAGTGGTAATGCGCATGCCTAGGTCACATTAATTAATTTGTGATAATGAAAGTAATAATGGCATTATACAGACATTAAGTTCACGTCTTATTTCTAGGACAACCCTTTAAACAAGCGTAAATTTCGGAAGGTAAAGATGTAAGGTTCGGGAGATCAGAACGATATTTTAGGCGAAGATGAAATAGAATTCCTATATCATAATGACGTACGTGAATTGGATTGATCAGGAATGAATTCGAATTCAATATTACTTCAGTTAAACGATTCGAGATTGGATCTAATTATGGTTAGTACGAGTCGGTTAATTCCGGTTCGTTTTAATTATGTTCTGTCTACCTCCGCGCCACCAATATAATATAACCTATAACTTATACAATAGTTTCGTATGTACGATTTCTTTAGTGTGTTGAGTGCGGGGTTTTTCTTCCGGGATAATGACCCTTCCCCGGTGACCCCAAATGTCGAAGGGCTGCCCAGTCCCGTTCGTGGGTGGGTGGCAACGTATAACTTGTAGTGAACATCATCAAGACCAAACCGGATCAATGTTACGATGGGTATTGGGCAAGGCCTATAATGTTTTTCACAAAATCGAAATGTTACCTACATAATTTTGACACCCACACTAAGTTAAGTTCAAAAACTAGTTAACTGCATAGATGGTAACGACACAAATATATTTTGGTAGCGTGGACATTTACAACTTCACATAATAAGGAACTTTATCGTTTAAAGTTTAACACTTACTTATCGATGAGTGTCTCTTTCACAAATTTTAAATGACAAATAAGACTTCCACTGTTCGTATGAAACATAACAAAGTTTTAAAGTTAATTCCTAGTTTGGAGACGTCCTCTTAATATGCAACGCATATGCATATTATATCATTGGATAGGCAATAGTTTATTTATGAACAGTGTAGGTGGAAATTTTATAATTTTGTGCATTTTATAAATAAAAGAATATATTTAATGATATAGTTTTACACCCATCATCTGTATCAGGAACAAATCTAAGCTTTTTGGTTTTCGTTTCCAACTTATCAGTAATGTAACATTTCATTCTTCGTGCTAAAATTTTTGGATCACTTGAAAATCGGGCCCCTAGTTAGCCTTATAAGGCTAACTAACGAAAATATCAAGACCTAACCTAGCCAATCGTTAGGTCAACTGTACGCCCTTAACGATTGGTTAGGTTAGGTCGTGATATTTTCGTTAGTTAGCCTTATAAAGCTAACTAAAGAAGGCTGTGGGCCCTGATCTTCAGGTGATCCAAATTTTTTCTTCTAAAAGTTTAAAATTCATACAAAGGTTGTAATTTTTGTATAATTCAACTTGCTTTACAATTTTTTGATAATTTTAAGAATTTATTGTGATTTTGTATTACGCATAAATTAATTTTAAATAGTCTTAAATGCCCAAAGTGTGGAAAAACATGGATAAATATTCGTTTTAGCACACATCAGTGTTTTTCAATTAAAGCATATTTTTCTGGTCAATTTTTAGTCGTTTTGCACGAATCTGACATCCGTTTCCTGTGCAAATGCGTAGTTTTTGAGATATCTCCACTTGAAGATATCACAAAAACTAAGCGTTTACACAGAAAACGGATATCAGATTCGCGCAAAACGACTAAAATTTGACCATAAAAACATGTTTTCATCTTTCCCTAATGAATAACTTAATCTAACCTAACCCTAACGGATCAGCTCCTGAAAATCAAGATCACACGAAGGGCAGAACATATCGCAAACGTACGGCTGATAACTAAATGAAGAGCAAAAAATCAACATATCGCGAATACGGCTACTAAATGAGGAGCGAAAAAAAAAATGGTGAAATTACTAGATAAAAACTATTAGATATTTTCAAGTGAAGATATCAAAAACTACACGTTTGCGCAGGAAACGGATGTCAGATTCTTGCAAAACGCCTAAAATTTGACTACAAAAATGTTTTTTTCGAAAAACACCAAAGTGTGCTAAAACTAATATTACTCAAAACCTGCAAAGTGGACTTAAATGCAAGGCTATTTTAGGCGAATAATGCCCAGGTTAGGTCGACTGATGCCCGAATTAGGTTCTTTTTCAACCTCACAACGTTCATAAATAAATTATTTCCAATCCAATGGTATAACTTTTATGCATAGGCAATAAAAATTTGAAGGACGCCTCTAAACTAGGAATTTACCACTTCTAATATTTAATTTTATGTTCATTCACATGTTAAATTAAAATTACGTTATATAGTGTTAGAACGGGGAAGCAGGCCTTAATCGGAAATGGAAAAAGCCTAGCAGAATGGGAATAAATCTGGAGCGGGACAAGGGCAAAGTGCCTAGGGCCTGAAAGGATTGCTCTAAGAATGGCCTAAGAATGCACTAACGAAAATTATACTGAATTTACTGGCCGAAGTTCATATTCAAAGTAAACCATATTTACCCGCAGCCTTAGTCGAAATGTTAAAATAATAATGACGGAAGCGTGCAAATACGACCTTCTCGTCTGACTGAATGTGTGCGATCCCCTCTTTGTGACAAACTGTCCTCGACTGACTCTCTCTTCTTCTTGCGCACTCTCCTTCTTCCTCTGGACTCGTGATTTAAAGTTTTCATTTAGCATTGGGAAAAGTATTCTTAATTCCTTTATCACGCGTTCCTAGAACTTAGAAAAACATTTTAAATACACCAAACTACGAGTTTTAGAAATTCCTAACTGTTTTATATTATTTAACTGACCGATTTGACAATATTAAATTATTTTCATTAATATTTCAAGTACTATTTGAACACAAGACTATTTACAAATACGCGATTGGATGAGACAGAGGTGTGGTATCGAATGATCAGTTCTCTCACACCCCATTCGTTGAATGAAAACGTCATGTGTTCCAGTAAGATCATGTTGAGATCTGTTCGGATTTTTTTACGTGCTGAAAGTCACGTATGTTGTCTGGAATAAGCCTGTGGCCTATTCCTAATTTATCTGAAGCCAAATTAGAATTTAGTTGATTCTTTTCAAATCCTAACTTATGTTTTTCATTCATGTCAGAATTTTACTATTTATATATTATTAATAAATAAGTCCGCCATTTTTTCAAACCCAATAAGTGCTGAAAGAACATTTCAAGCTTGGACGTATCGAAAATGCCAAATGGGTATAAAATAATAATAGTTACGCACAAATTTGCACGACTGACTGCTATGACGCAATATACATACGTAACTTCTCCATGACAACTATTTAGATGTCAATATGTTCAATTGTTCATATTCTGTATTTACTTATTTCTGACGAGGATATGACTTTTGTATTCGGGTATATATATATATATATATATATATAACAACCCTCAAGGAAATCAAATCAGTGGCGTCATTTCAAATTGGCTTGGGGGAGCGAAGAAGGCAGTGAGAGGCCCCTCACATGTCAAAATTTATTAAATGCTACTCACAATGTACTTTATAATCATATTAATAAAAACAAGAATGATTAAATGGGATCAGCTAGACTGGTTATTTACAGTTAACTATCAAATTATTAAGTTAAGCAATAAATCATGAAATTTATATCACCTAATGTAGTCGAGAATATCTTCTAGACTTCATTTTTGCAAAATCATCAACCAAAGCATCAAAATGAATGTTTTTGACTTTTTTTTAAGAGGCATTAGAAGCAAGTGATTGAGTGGATCATCTCTAATCGTAGTTTGTAAATAGTGTTTCACCGAGTAGTATGCTCGCAAAATGGAAGAGTGCAATGCAATTGCAAATGTTGCAAGAGTGCCACCCCACCCCCCCACAGAGCCAACCTTCCAACCCCTTGTTGCAACCCCCCTTTGTTGCAAGGCACCCCGAAATGCGGGAGGGGTTGCAAGAGCAACAAGGTTTATGCAACTTGGAGGCGGAGTTATCCCACAAGCTGCAATGAACCATAAAGGTGTATACCTAACCTAAGAGAGAGGTCTTCGCCTGGCCGTAGCCAAGCGCATATTAACATTTCAGCCGAGCTGCCGTTGTCTTATAGGACCCCAAATCAGCCTGTTGGCTTAATCAGCCAGTGCCTCCGGGCATCATCAACTAATTGGCTTAATCAGCCAGTGCCCCCCAGGCATCATCAGCAAAAAAAATTGAACTTTTCTCATATATATATATATATATATATATATATATATATACACCACACACACACACACAGTTATATTTATCTTCGGAGCGTCCCTCCGCGGTTGCTAGTCAGGGTATCCTAATTATCCGTGTTAAACCGTAGGTCTAAGGTGGAGGCGGGCTGGAGACCTGGTGCATCCTTCCACGGTTATAGAAAAACTCGATCATGTTGTTATTTCTCTCTCATATATATACACTACCCCGTTTAAAAGTAGGTCTAAGGTTGAGGCGGTGGTCGAGACCAGGCACGTCCTTCCACGGTTCGTATGGGCAGGACCCCGTTATTGCAACACTCGATCATGTTGTTTATCTCTCTATCTCATATATATATATATATATATATATATATATATACTTCCCCGTCATATATTCTGGCTTACAGGGCGAAGGCCAATCGTTCCCACGAGAACACTGAAGCGTATGTCCGCCTGTGTAGGGAAGTGAAGGCGAAGGTTAGGCTAGCGAAACGTAACGAAGAACTACGGGTGGCAAGCCTCTGCAAGGGGAACCCTAAGGAGTTCTTCAGTTATGTTAATAGTAGAAAGCCCATTAGAAGCATGATAGGTCCGTTAAAGGACCGAAGCGGCGTTCTGCGGACCTCCGACGCGGACATCGCCAATGTGCTTAATGAGTACTTTGCGGGAGTGTTCACCAGGGAGGACACCCGCATCATCCCCGAGCCAGGCGTGAGGCACGAAGGTGCTGGCCTGGATAGTGTTCGATGTACCGCGACAGTCGTTGCCGATAGAATAGACAAACTGAGCGCGTTTAAGGCTCCTGGGCCAGACCAGTTTCTCCCCAGAGTGTTGCGGGAGGTGCGCGACCAGGTGGCTCCCCACCTGGCTACAGTCTTCAACAAATCGTTGGAAACGGGCCAGGTGCCTGGTGACTGGAGGGAAGCCAACGTGACCCCTATCTTTAAGAAAGGGGATCACGAAAGTCCAGGGAACTATCGTCCCATTAGTCTCACTTCAGTTGTAGGTAAATTATTAGAGGGGATAATAGCGGATAGGATCGTTGACCATTTGGATTCCTACAAGCTGCTTGTGGACTCCCAACATGGGTTTAGACGGCATAGGTCGTGCCTCACCAACTTGCTCGAGTTTTTCCACGTCATGTTGGGTGAGTATGATAAGAGTAGGGCGATTGATATACTTTATCTCGACTTTCAGAAAGCCTTTGATAAGGTACCTCACCGCCGGCTAATGGCGAAAGTGCGCGCGCTGGGTATCGGTGGGGAAATAGGTAGGTGGGTAGAAAACTGGCTGAAGAATAGGCGGCAGAGGGTTGTAATTAAAGGGGCTAGTTCGGGTTGGGCCTCGGTCACTAGTGGGGTTCCTCAGGGTTCCGTTTTGGGGCCGCTGTTGTTTATCATTTACATAAATGATATCGACGGTGGCATCGTCAGTCGGATCGCCAAATTCGCTGATGACACCAAGCTTGGGGCCAATGTTGGGACGCCCGAAGCGATCGAGGAACTGCGTGCGGACCTAGGTAGGATAGGAGAGTGGTCCGAAAAATGGCAAATGCCGTTTAACTTGGGTAAATGCAAAGTGATGCACATTGGCTACGCCAATCCCAAGTCGGACTACTCGATGTTGGGGAGTCATATCGAGGTGACTGATTTAGAAAAGGACTTGGGTGTGGTAATTAGCAGCGACCTTAAGTTTACGAAACAGTGCGTAGAGGTGGAAAAGAAAGCCCAGAAACTATTGGGTTATATCAGGAGGCAATTTCAGTTTCGGAACAAGGAGATTGTGCTCTCTCTGTACAATTCCCTTGTTCGGCCGCACCTGGAATATGCTGTGCAGTTCTGGTCGCCCACCCTCAGGAAAGATATTGAGAGGCTGGAGCGAGTGCAGGCGAGGGCCACAAAGTTAATCCCTTCCGTTAGGCATATGGGCTACAATCGACGGTTACGCGCCCTGAACTTGTTTTCGCTTGAAACTCGGAGGCTGCGCGGTCAACTGATCGAGGTTTTCAAGCTCTTACGCTGGTTCAACGATGTCGATTTTAGAAGCATGTTTAGTTTAAATGATAACCCAACTCGCAACAATGGTTGGAAGTTGGATTTGAAACGGTTTAGGACTAGTGTGTGTGGGAATTACTGTACTTATAAGATCTGTGACACGTGGAACAGGTTGCCTCCAGAAGTTGTGAACAGTTCCTCTGTGGATCAGTTCAAGAAAAGGGTAGACGAAATCTTGCAAACTATTTGAGTGTGTAAAGACATTTAGGACCTCAGTCTGCGGAAATTTCTTTTCCTATAAAATAGTTAATATCTGGAACCAACTTCCCTCAGAGGTTGTTTCCAGTCAAAGTGTAAATGTGTTTAAAAATAGGCTAGACAAAGTACTGAATACTCTCATAGTTCAAGACTAAAACATAAGAAAACTCTGCAGGAGATCGCTTGCACGGTGTCTCTGTGAGCAAGCTAAATATAGAGCTATTTATATATTCTCCACTTTCCTGTAAAATTTCCTTGGCTACTTTTCCAGGGTCAAGGTATTTTCTTCAACCTTTTTCCGTACCTGCCTCTGGCAGGGAGGGAGCGGAGGGTGGGGAGAGAGCCTTCTACTTTTTTATCCAGTTTTCTACTACTGCTAGGATAATTGAAAGAAAAATAAACTTTTACAAAATTTTCCCTGGCACCCGTTGCCATTGGTACCTCCTCGGTATGGGCCGCAAGGCCTTTTGAGGTACTTCTTTTCCTTGTAACTCCTCCTTGTAACTCTCTCTCTCTCTCTCTCTTTCTCTCTCTCTCTGTCCCAATTAAGCCCCTGCTGACCAAAGCTTTTCTTATCTTTCCACAACAAAAATTTAATTGCAGGGTTTTAAACGGATTTCCATTCTGAACCTTTCGTGTGTGTATATATCGGGTGGTCCGAAAAAAATGACGCATTTTTTAAAAATTAATATCTCAGTAACCCCCTTCCTTATCATGACAATTTTTATATGCAAGATACTTTCAAACTTCTTTTTTTGAATGCAAGAAACGGAATTCTGATATCTTTTATAGTTTTCTCGCAATTAACAAAAGTAACAACATGGGTCAAAAAAACAAAAATCGCAATATAATATCCGTTTTTTATACGATATCATTTTTATACGATATCATGCGATATTTTGCAAGTTATTACAAAACTCTACAGGAATGAACAAGTCAAATTGTGGATATTTTTATTTTTTAACAATTCGTCAGTACCCTTAATGATGTTGTCAGAGGAAGATCGTATTCTCATTAAAAATTGTTACTGTGAAAAAGGATGGAAGACTGGAAGGTTATTGCAAGAGTTTCCCGGCAAAAAGTGGAAAAGGCGTGCAGTGGAAAGACTCTTACAGAAGATTCGCGAATCGGGAAGTACTGCCAGAAAACCAGGAAGCGGTAGACCTAAAACAGCTTCGGTTCCAGAAAATGTGGATTACATCAACGATAAAATCTGCTCTCAAGAAGATAAACCAGGAAGTCATTTGTCACAAAGAACAACTGCTAAACATTTGAATATTGGAAAGACTTCTGTACACCGAATAATTAAAGCACAAAAACTAAAAGCCTTCAAAAGAATAGTATCTTCTAGAAAAAGTGATACTGTTAAGGATAAAAGAAAAACAAGGTGCAGAAAGTTACTTGATAATTTCTCTGTCGTTGATATTAAAAAGATAGTCTTCACGGATGAAAAAGATTTCACTCTAGAAATTCCGCGAAACCGTCAAAATGATGTTGTCTACGGGCGTGGTAAAAAGTGTGACATTCCAATAAACAGATTGTATCATGAAACGTCAAGATTCTCCAAAAAGGTTATGATATCTGCAGGGGTCTCTTGGAATGGCAAGACAGATGTTCATTTTATTGAAACTGAAAAGACAAAGGTGAATTCTGCAAATTACATTGAACTTTTAAGAACAAAATTGTTGCCGGATTGTCGTCGCCTGTATCAAGAAAATGATTTCATATTTCAAGAAGATGGAGCACCGTCGCATACAAGCTACGCCACACAGTCGTTTCTGATTAGCAATACACCAAAATTAATAACGAAAAATGAGTGGCCACCACAAAGCCCAGATTGTAATCCTATGGACTACTCAATTTGGGAGTTACTAAAAGAGAAGGTTTACCGAGGTCGACGAGAAAAATTCACCGAATCAGAATTAAAAAGTAAAATACTTGAATCTTGGCAAGAAATTGGCATTAATGAAGTAAGAAGTATTATTTTTGTGTGGAAGAAAAGACTTAGATTAGTGTGTCAACAGAGTGGTGGTCCAATCGATCATTTACTGTAAATTAATTAGTTAAATTTCTAATTAATTTTTTCCTTTCTCATGATATTCGTTTTTTTGACCCATGTTGTTACTTTTGTTAATTGCGAGAAAACTATAAAAGATATCAGAATTCCGTTTCTTGCATTCAAAAAAAGAAGTTTGAAAGTATCTTGCATATAAAAATTGTCATGATAAGGAAGGGGGTTACTGAGATATTAATTTTTAAAAAATGCGTCATTTTTTTCGGACCACCCGATATATATATATATATATATATATATATATATATATATATATATATATATATATATATATAAGCTATATTTATCGTCGTTCACGTTTAAAAATAAAATCTGAAACAATTCTTGTTTTATTTCTTTATTGGCTACTCTGATTTTCACGTACTTAACACCTCAACTCTCTCTAGAATACAAGATCAAAATAACAAAGCGTTTCACGTCTCTCCACGAACGGTAACATCTGACACATGCCATAAAACTTTACAACTATGCGGTCAATCCATGGGCAATTAGATTAAATTATCATCTAAGCTCCCGCGAAATATTTTTGAGAACGGAAAAAATGCATTTTATCGACGTAAACATCTTGTGAAAATAACATTTATCATTACTACAGAGATTAATAATTAGTAAAAAAAGCACACACACACACACACACACAACACACATATATATATATATATATATATATATACATATATATATACAGGGTGTACATAAAGTCAGGATCTATTTTTGTGAAGCACTTGGAAATTATATGGAATTCAATCATAAAATGATAAAGTGGTAACATTTATTAAATAATTGAGAGTAGGATTCGACGTGACGCCCATCAGTATCCCTGCACAGCTCAAATCGTTCCGCAGCATTTCTAAACACATTCTGGAGCATTTGCGGGGTTATGTTATCTGCAGCAGTTCGTATACGTGTTCGTAAGTTTTCAAGACTCGTAATCTTCGTCTGATAGACGTGCGATTTGATAAAGCCCCATGCAAAGAAATCTAAAGAGGTTAAATCTGGTGATCTCGCTGGCCAAGGTCTGTTGCTTCCGTGTCCGATCCAGCGATTTGGAAAACGTCCATTTAGATAATCCTGAACAATTTTGGCATAATGACAAGGAGCACCATCATGTTGATAGACGACGGTACTAACAATCCTATCCCCGTCGTCTATCAACATGATGGTGCTCCTTGTCACTATGCCAAATTGTTCAGGATTATCTAAATGGACGTTTTCCAAATCGCTGGATCGGACGCGGAAGCAACAGACCTTGTGTCGCGAGATGACCAGATTTAACCCCTTTAGATTTCTTTGCATGGGGCTTTATCGAGTCGCACGTCTATCAGACGAAGATTACGAGTCTTGAAAACTTACGTACACGTATACGAACTGCTGCAGATAACAAAACCCCGCAAATGCTCCAGAATGTGTTTAGAAATGCTGCGGAACGATTTGAGCTGTGCAGGGATACTGATGGGCGTCACGTCGAATCCTACTCTTAATTATTTAATAAATGTTACCACTTTATCATTTTATGATTGAATTCCATATAATTTCCAAGTGCTTCACAAAAATAGATCCTGACTTTATGTACACCTGTGTGTGTATATATATATATATATATATATGCACTCGTGGTTTTTGTATGAAACTGACGCCTCACCAGGATTCGAACCACAGACGTCCTGAGTAGAAGTCGCGGGCGTTCCATCACACTATGACGAAATGAAAGTTTACACAATCTGTTGTGTATTTAAATGGCCTAGGAATCGCCTAATGCTTTCGCGTCTAGAAGTGCTTTAAGATGTTAACCCTCTCCTACTCGAGGTAATGGCAACATTTGTTTAAACTTTCTCTGGCACAAAACTTTGTTCCCCATAGATTATTAGAATTATTAAAGAAAAAAAAAGAAAAAATCCTCTATTCTAAATAGCACATCCAATGATTTATGCAATACAATTAAGCCATATACCGTAAGAGTTTTATAAAAAATTAACAATAACACTTCTTTTCGTTGTAATGGACATCCACTCTCTGTTCCTGGAGGTTTGGTTAAATTTTATATAAATAGCAGAAGCCCTAGCATCGGTTTAATTAACATCACACACACCCATACACACACACACATATATATATATATATATATAATATATATATATATATATATATATATATATATATATATATATATATATATATATATACCCGGTGTCCGAGAATTATCTGTACAATTTTTGGCTGTTATTAAAAGTCAACCATGAAGTGTAGAAATTCCAGTGTTGTCCCATTTTACAGAGAAACACATTAAGTTTTTTCTGATAACAAGTTTTGACAAGTTTTTCTTTTTTGTACGCGGGTGACAGACATTGATGATTTAAAAGCAAGAATCACAGCTGCTATTGAGCGAATTGATGTGGATATGCTGCAGCGTACATGGCAACATTTGGATTATCGATTGGATGTTTTGCGAATCACTGATGGTGCACATATCGAATGTTTGTACAACGTTACTTTAATAAAAGAAATTTTTGAAAATACAGATTCTAAATAATCTTGTTTAAGAATTTTACGTGTGTTATCAAGAATTTTATTAAAAGATGAAATTGTACAGATAATTTTCGGACACACTGGAATTTCTAAAAAACTTGTCAAAAGTTGGTATCAGAAAAACTTAATGAGATTCTCTGTAAAATGGGACAACACTGGAATTTCTACACTTCATGGTTGACTTTTAATAACAGCCAAAACTTGTACAGATAATTCTCGGACACCCTGTATATATATATATATATATATATATATATATATATATATAATATATATATATATATATATATATATATATATATATATATATTCAAAATGGTGTATAACTAAGTGCTTGATTGATTGGGACAAATTCATCAGTGAAATCTAAAAATTAAATTACATAAAACTGAAAATCATGGAAAATTAAGGAATGAAGAATGAAGGCCGTGGATGAAATGAAGAGAAAAACGGGGATGAAGCTTTGGATGATAACTCTCGACCTTTATTTTTACTCTCTTCTCTTTTTATTTGGGGGAGAGGCGTTTTGCGATATTCACCCTTGGTCCCTCCTTCCTGCATAAAAGAATAATATAATTTTAATGTTAATGATTTTAATACGATTTCACTGGTAAAAATTACAATTATCTGTAAAATTCTGAAATCACTACAGAAATTAGTACAAAAAGTGCGCAACTATATAAGCAGAAACAACTCCCTCCACCGTTTAAAAGGAAGAGTAACTTACACGTCGTCTACCATCACCTGGTCTCGAACACAGCTGGAGGAACGACTCAACTAAACCATGCCTAGTGGCGGAGCACCAGCTTCACCTTCCTGTGAAGAGAGACTAACAAGTGCTATTTGTTCTTCATCACGTGTTTAAATATATACAGTATATACACAAATTATATGAAACTTCGTTCTGAAAATTGGAATGTAAAGCTCTCGTCATGCGTGAATTAACAAGTTGATGTTAATATATATATATATATATATATATATATTATATATATATATATATATATGTGTGTGTAAAAATGAACAATGAATAATCAATATTCATTTTTACATGAGGAACCAAAGTCGCCTGATGCGAGTTTGGATAAAATTTGTATTTGTTGCTTTCTATTTTTTTTTCAGTGTCACATCCATGCGACCTACCATTTCTATGGTTTAGTCGTATTCATATTTCCATTTTTCATTTGGTAGAGAATTTATTATAAATAATTATGGTTGTCCTGCATCTAACCCTCATCCCTAAATTTTATTAGATTATGCATACACATTGCATATGGCATGATTGGAACCCTTGTCTGTACTTCTTCATTCATTACTGTAATTCTCTAATTCGTCTCTTCTAAATTCTCCCAATAATAACTTATACTGTACGTATGAAGTAAATAACTATAACGTCATAAAAGTAACTTAATTCCCTTCACGATTTCCATACCTTGAATACTGAATCACGTATTTAGTATGTGGATATCTTTCATATTCAATGTATGGTAAATTCTTTAATAATAATAATAATAAAAACTTCATTCTCTATAAGTCATTATTTATATGTTGTGTCCAGCCTGGTGTTATGTAGTATAAATATTATTA
This sequence comes from Bathynomus jamesi, assembly GCA_023014485.1. Taxonomy (NCBI): domain Eukaryota; kingdom Metazoa; phylum Arthropoda; class Malacostraca; order Isopoda; family Cirolanidae; genus Bathynomus; species Bathynomus jamesi. The sequence continues at coordinate 442,952 of JAJOZX010000893.1, read as the reverse complement.
TTCGAACAGATTCATCCATACGTCCATATCTTATCTTGACCGTTATCCTTTATTAATTTATTACTTATTCATTCTCCTACCTATTGTCTACTGATTCCCTATCAACCTATCAGTCCATGTTTACTCGTATCTATATTACGCACACAACCTATTGTGTTACGTACCGGTATGTGTACAATAGTTTATGCATGCGTACATGTCCCCTGATGATCATGATTACGTACATAGTTACATTCATGTACATACGTTCACATGTATTCACTTTATTTCTTTTCTTTAAATTAATTAATTTCTCGCAAGATATTCATAAATGCTTATGCAAGTGGTCAAATTCCGCGAACCTCAGCAAAAGCGAACGCTTCTGAGATGGATACCTCCTCTCGCTCTAATTCGAATTTATAGAACATTATTATGCGTGTTATGATATATATATATATATATATATACACTGTGTGTGTGTGTGTGTGTGTGTATATATATATATATATATATATCGTATGTGCCCATGTACTTTGTGTTATATTCCTAACATCTTAATTGTCTATAAATATGAAACACGGTAAAAAAACAAAACAAAACTATAGTTAACCGTTTAATTGTAATTAACTCTAATACTTTAATATAATGTAATTAATGTACTTTAATGAAACTGTAATTAATGATAGGAATTTATATTGTAATTAATGTACTTTAATTAACGATAATAATTTAATATATAAAATGTAATTAATGTACTTTAATGAAACTGTAATTGACGATGATAAGTGAATGTAAATTAATCCGTAATTGTAATCATAGTTATTTTAGACCAAAATTACAGTGTACTCAGTGATGTACTTAGATTGTACTCGCTGTAATTACGTCGCCCTTTAGAAATGTATACTCGGCGAAAATACGATTATTTTTTATTATTTTTTTAAATTTTGTATTTGGAATCTTTCAAAAATCTGATCATGTGTTTAAAGGGGGAAACTTAACCTTCAAACTGCACTCCCCAAAAAATTTAGACTTATTTAATTCTTGTATTGTAAATTCAATCACTCCCTTGTTAGCAGCCTCTCAGCAAGGAGGGGGCAGAGGCCCCTTGCCTCCTTAATTTTTTTAGATTCCGGTCTGAGCCATGGTCGAAAGAGGTCGAACCCCTACCCCTGTAAATTCAGAGCACTACCTGTACATTTTTAGAAGTAAATTACAGTAAAAGAAAAGTTTTTTAACTTTTCCTTCGAGCCGTGCTCTCGTCCGAGAACTCAGTCAATAAATTAGAGAAAATAATTTCCCGATACGTTATAAGAAGCATCAGGGAATCTTCAGAGAATTTAGTATGTTTTCACGGAATCCTCCGAACCAGTAGAGAAGAACTTGGAGAGTATTATAGAAAGAGAAGAATTAACAACTGTCGACCATATACCGAGAGAAAAAATTGGAATGTTATAGAAGAAACTACTGCAAGTAACAGATCCGTTGCTGCCTCGTAACCAGAACCCCCGTCGACTTCGAACCAACCCAGGCCATAGACGGAGGGGTTAAGATATATATACGCCTGTTAAAGCTTTATTCATTAAAAATAAAATTTGTTTACACGTGTTTTACAATCAATGAAACTATCAGTTTGGCCGAAAGTGATAGATAACATCGAATTTAAAATGTGAATAATAAACTTGGGTCTTTTCTGCGATGGAGTTGTATTTCCATCGCCTCGGTTAATGCGTTGGGGTCCCTCCCACAACTTTTTTAAAATTATTTTACGTGAACACAGAAGCCGGTGTGCATGTGTGTATATATATATATATATATTTTTTTTTTTCTCGATACCATAATCCGATACGACCTTCCCAGATTTCCAGTTTTAATACCCAATGTCACTAAACCCCTCATAAAAATGAGATCAAATTCACTAACACAGATGCCTCCAGTCTTTCAAAAGATTGTGTTCGTAATTGCGTGTAGGTTTTGCGTGCATCTAAGAGCCCTATCATGCGCTGATTATCACAGGAATTGCCCGTCGGAATGAGTAAAATGTTTCAATGCTTCATCTCGGACGAGAATTTTAAGTACGTTAATTTGCGACATTTTTAAGCTTCAGTTATTTCTAAATTAAACAGCCTGCGATGTATTAAGCATATGCGCAAATAGTTCCATAAATATTGATGAAACAATATTGATTATTTTCCAAACAGAACTTCCCTCTCTCTCTCTCTCTCTCTCTCTCTCTCTCTCTCTCTCTCTCTCTCTCTCTATCTCTCCCCCGAGACATAATATAACCTAACCTAGCGTTGCCTAACCTAGCCTAACTTATTGTTTAAGATTCAAATTGAATATCAATCGGTGATATTATAACCATTCGTCTAAAAAATTATTTACCTTTATTAATAGTAAAATAAATACATTGGCTTTACAATTTACAATGACATAAATAATTGTGAAGCTTGACTATTTATTTTATTCAATTTGGCCCTCAAGCTTTATGTTTTACTGGGCTCTTATTAAAACTAAAACAGATGTTTCTCGCTCTTCCACCAACCACTATACCGCTGAGATGCAATGTATAGCCATGAGTTGCAATTTGTTTGGTTTTGACTTTTCAAAATACAGTTTTTTGTTTGTCTGTGAGAGAACCTCTCTCCCCCTCCGTCGTTTACACATATACGCTCATAGAAACCGGAATCAAACACCAGCGGTGATTTCTTGACGAGTTACAAAATATCTATTTACCCGTGGAAACAAATGCGATAGTATTCTAAACAAGGCCTAACATAAGAATTATATAAATTTCAGATGCTGGAGGTATTGAGAAAAACGTGTAAGATTGCAGCTCGCTCCTCCAACAAGCCAGGCGAAGAGTGTAAGAGAGCAGCTCACTCATCCACCAAGCCAGGCCTAGAGACGGGGTCACTAGCCGAGCCTAACCTAGCCTAACCTATGCGTAGCCTAACCGGGACATAATATAACCTAGCGTAGCGGTACCACCATAACACCAAGCCTAACCTAGCCTAAACTAACCTAGCATTTTAACCTGTCCATCTACCTATCTACCAAGAGAACAACTCGCTCCTACATCAAGTCATAACACTAAGCCTAACCTAACCTAATTTATCTATCTATCAAGAAAACAACTCGCTCCTACACCATGACATAACACTAAGCCCAACCTAACCTAATCTATCTACACCATACCATAACACTAAGACTAACCTAACCTACCTAAACTAATCTATTATATATATATATAGTAAGGGGGGTCGAAATTTTGTATTCTTATTCTACACACTGCTCGGAGTTTCCTTTGGGCCCCTAAACAACATACTGTAATTACACCGCTATGCGCCCCCCCTACTCGTCGCAGTATGCCCCCCCTTTTTTTAAATTGAATGAAATTGAAACCAATTCTTTGAATAAAAAACCTGATAAATGTAAATGACAAAGATTAAAGTAAATAATGATATAAGTAAAGTTAAAGTAAGTTATATATATTATATATATATATATATATATATGTATATATATATATATATATATATATAAAATAAGAAATCTTTCTCCATATATTACTTAAAGAATCAATTCACCTTAAGAAATTTAAGTGAAGCATATTAAAACCAAAATATTCACCTTAAGAAATTTAAAATGGTAAATTACTGACACCACTGGCCTTTCCATTGGAATACAGGTAGCTTTTTTCTCGACTCCAGTACGTTCAAAATAAATTTATGTCTGTTTTCGTAACCATTTCTATCTTGTGATGCTCCTATTACCACATTTACAGCATTTTCATTTCGAACTTTAAGAAGATCATCATTTGTCAAATTCTGTAAAATAGGTGAAGGGGTGATGGTTTCGTTGTCCCAGTCGATCATGTTAGGATAATCGTCTGCTTCAAAGTTCAGTGTTTTTGGCAGCTCAAAATTTCTCGCATTGGTGCTCCTAGTTCTTCCTCGAATGATGTGCTGAAAAGCCAGCTCTCTGACCTCTCTTCTTGTGTCTGTTATCATTGAGAGTAAGATATTCTCTGGGTGGGAAAAATAGGCGTTATTTCTGAGGACACGCTCCATAATCATCCGATGCTTTTTATCTAAGCCTTTAAGCAAGTGCATGATATACCAAAAATTAGATGCTCTCTCATTTGCCTTTGGATGAGACTTTATCCAAAACCAGCCTGGAGCGTAAACCAGCATTATAATTTTTACTACGTCTTGGATGTTTTTGTCTGGATTCCGTGTAGAGATATATAAGCGCAGGATCCTGTTTGCTCATGCTAGCCATCTTGCATGATGGAGGGCACCTGGGGATCTGGTGAGTAACGCTTGTGAGATGCGTCCAGATTGTATGCTAATGCACATTTCATACATATATTTTTGGTCACTGTTGAAACTTTTAATAATATCGGCCGAAACTTCTTTAATGTTGCCTTCTACAGGGGTATAATCAACTATATCCAGTTTGGTCAAATCCTCTCGGAGTTTATTTCCAAGATAACCTTTGAAGGTGTTTGATCCCGAAGTTTTTCCATCAATTGCTTCAAATACGTGCATGAAGGGCAGTTCGTTTGCATGCAAAAGGCAAATCAGCCATTGTACTGGCCTGTCCAGATATAATTCAATCAATTTTAGCACTCCGCCAATCTTGCCAGTGTTCACTGGAGTGCCATCGCATCGCAAAGCTTTGAGGGATTCTTTGCTATTAGAATCAACTATAAAAGTTATTATTTCATCTGCAATACAACAAGCAGTTCCGTTATCTGGAGCTATATGATCCATGTAAACATCACCAGGTTCTTTGACTATTACATAATGTTCTTCATACTCCATTCTCTTCTTTGTCTTAGTTTGATCTTTTCTACCATCAAATCCGATGCCTTCAATCTGTGTGTTCTCTGATTTCACTTTGATTATGTTCTTTTTACCCACACGTATTCTTTCTCTTTCCACTTTTTTCCTATCCAACATATTGGTTTCGTTTAATATTCCCATATCCTTCAAAGCTGTATTTACTATAGCTGCAGTAGCTCTGTAACTTACACGGTATCTATCTGCTGTTATTGTTAAGTTATCATAAATAATTCTGTTCTGATGGTTTTCTCTCAGCTCAAAATCCGGAACAAAGTCAATATCGTCGCTGTCATCATCAATTTCCATGCTCTCATCTTCCATAATATGTATAGGGTCCAGTTTGCTGGTTGAGGCGACATTCATATCTAGGCTTATCTTGGCTCTTCTTTCTAATCCTTTAACTCTATCGTGAGTCCTTTTTCTTGCGGAAGTCGTTACTCTGTCGATTAGTCCTAGTTGGTTTTTTCTTTGTTTCTGCCCCACAAAAGACTCCCACTCAATCATTGGAACTCTAATATCACATCTGCAATCCGTTCGACTAATTTTTTATCGTCACAAGTACAAGTGCAAATATCAAACATTTCATCGAATGTCTCCAGCTTCTGCTGAAAACTGTTGTTTCTTTGTTTTAATGGTACTTTATTTAGCTTTGCTGCAGATTCTATCAATCGTTCAACTTTTATAGCTATTCCTTCATATCCTATATGTGGAAAGTAAAACTTCTCCCAAATGGCTTCCACTTCTTTAGTGACAATTCTGTAACATTCTTTTGCTGTTCTAGAACCTTTCGAAATCAATTCTTCTCGTTTTCTTACCAATAAATAATGCCTAAATACGTCAGCCTTTGAACGAGTCATTGAAGGTGGAAATTCTGCAGGGTGACCAAATGTTGAATTGTGCGTTTTGCTTCTTGTCGCCATGATTTCACTTATTTAGGCCTAGTACCATTACTAACAAGAAACTAATTGTTAAATTCTAGCAATTGAATCATTCAATCTGAATTTAATATAACTCATTCGGAATTAAATCATAACTCATTCAATCATAAACAATCTGAAAATAACAATCTGAAACTAAACAAAAAAAGTGACAATAATTTATATAATTCATCTAATCTATCTAAATTAATCTATGTAAGCTATTCAATCTATCTAAAACTCTATCTAAGTAATCTATCAAAATTAATCTAATCTACTTAATAAGACTTAATACAATGCATGATTGTCACATTTGGAGTTTATATCTGTGGAGAGAGTAAAATGGGGGGATGCTATGGAAGGGGTAAGGGGGGTCCCCCCTAATATATAGCCTAACCTAGCCTAAACTAACCTAGCATTTTAACCTGTCCATCTACCTATCTACCAAGAGAACAACTCTCTCCTACATCAAGTCATAACACTAAGCCTAATCTAACCAAATCTATCTATCTATCAAGAGAACAACTCACGCCTACACCAAGCCATAACTCTAAGCCTAAACTAACCTAATCTATCTACACCATGCCATAACACCAAGCCTAACCTATCCTACTTAGACTAAGCTATTATATATATATATATATATATATATATATATATATATATATATATATAGCCTAACCTAGCCTAAACTAACCTAGCATTCTAACCTGTCAATCTACCCATCTACCAAGAGAACATCTCGCTCCTACATCAAGTCATAACACTAAACCTAACCTAACCTAATCTATCTATCTATCAAGAGAACAAATCGCTCTTACATCAAGTCATAACATTAAGCCTAACCTAACCTAATCTATCTATCAAGAGAACAACTCGCTCCTACACCAAGTCACAACACTAAGCCCAAACTAACCTATTCTATCTACACCATGCCATAACACCAAGCCTAACCTAACCTACCTAAACTAACCTATTATATATATTATATACCGGTATACACACACACACATATATATAGCCTAACCTAGCCTAAACTAACCTAGCATTTTAACCTGTCCATCTACCTATCTACCAAGAGAACAACTCGTTCCTACATCAAGTCATAACACTAAGCCTAACCTAACCTAATCTATCTATCAAGAGAACAACTCGCTCTTACATCAAGTCATAACACTAAGCCTAACCTAACCTAATCTATCTATCAAGAGAACAACTCGCTCCTACACCAAGTCATAACACTAAGCCTAAACTAACCTATTCTATCTACACCATGCCATAACATCAAGCCTAACCTAACCTACCTAAACTAACCTATTCCATATATATATATATATATATATATATATATATATATGCAAATAACTGCAATGACCGCGCAGTATATAAATGAATAGAAACGACATAAGTATTAAGGAACGTTTCCGCACACGAGGAGGAGAGATAACGAAATAATGAAAAATGAGGCGAACCGCCTGGGAATCGAACCCAGGGCCTTCCAATTGCCGGTCGGACGCCTCATTTTTCATTATTTCGTTATCTCTCCTCCTCGTGTGCGGAAACGTTCCTTAATACTTATGTCGTTTCTATTCATATATATATATATATATAGCCTAACCTAGCCTAAACTAACCTAGCATTTTAACCTGTCCATCTACTTATCTACCAAGAGATTAACTCGTTCCTACATCAAGTCATAACACTAAGCCTAACCTAACCTAATCTATCTATCTATCAAGAGAACAACTCGCTCTTACATCAAGTCATAACACTAAGCCAAACCTAACCTAATCTATCTATCAAGAGAACAACTCGCTCCTACACCAAGTCATAACACTAAGCCTAAACTAACCTATTCTATCTACACCATGCCATAACATCAAGCCTAACCTAACCTACCTAAACTAACCTATTCCATATATATATATATATATATATATACAGGGTGGGCGGAAAGTAGCTCCCTATTTTGGATTGGTAAAAAAATACGTATATTATCCATTTATTTCAGAAAAAATAAAATGACAAGGTAGGCATACATGGTAGATTTTCTCTAAAATTCAATGTGGGCTCCAACTCTTTCCACCAGCTTCTGGAGCCGCCCAGGAATGGCGTCCACTGACTTTAGCAGGAACTCCGGCGGGATGGAGGACATGACTTCCCGAATTCGGTCCTCCAGTTCTTCCAATGTCCTCGGTTTGGTGCGGTAGACTTCTTCCTTTACCCACCCCCAAAGAAAGAAGTCGCACGGTTACCGCTGAAAAACGGCAGAATGGGTTCAGTGTAACGGTGTGGTGTGGTATGACCTCAGATCAGGTTGTGGGCCCGTTCCTTCTGCGCAACACCATGAATGCTGAGCGGTACCTTGCTATGTTGCGAAACGAGGTCTGGCCGGTTGTCAGCACATGGGAGAACATCGACGATCTGATATTTTGCAAGATGGCGCCCCTCCGCACTTCGCTCTTGTTGTCCGTGAGTGGCTGGATGCCCACTTCCCTGGGCGTTGGATGGGTCGTCGTGGTCCACATCAATGGCCAGCCAGGAGCCCCGACTTGACACCGTGCGACTTCTTTCTTTGGGGGTGGGTAAAGGAAGAAGTCTACCGCACCAAACCGAGGACATTGGAAGAACTGGAGGACCGAATTCGGGAAGTCATGTCCTCCATCCCGCCGGAGTTCCTGCTAAAGTCAGTGGACGCCATTCCTGGGCGGCTCCAGAAGCTGGTGGAAAGAGTTGGAGCCCACATTGAATTTTAGAGAAAACCTACCATGTATGCCTACCTTGTCATATTATTTCGTCTGAAATAAATGGATAATATATGTATTTTTTTACCAATCCAAAATAGGGAGCTACTTTCCGCCCACCCTGTATATTTTTTTTTTTTTTTTAGTTCGGGAAGAACCGATTCGCCTCTATTTAAAGGGCATATCTCAGCGGAAAAACAAAGAAAAAGTGAGAGGAAAGACAGAGGAAAAAGAAAGGGTGGAGGGGACAGTCGAAGTGGAAAAAGACCAAGGATGACAAGGACTGCAGGGTCGAGCCCCATCATCCTTGGGTGCTAGGGCCGGGAGGGCGCACGTGAAACCTCCAGGAACAAGCACGTACAAACGAGCACAAAGAGCACTCAAGAGCACGAGCTTAGAACCCCCTTGCGGGGATATATATATATATATATATATATATATATATATATATATATATATATAGCCTAACCTAGCCTAAACTAACCTAGCATTTTAACCTGTCCATCTACCTATTTACCAAGAGAATAACTCGTTCCTACATCAAGCCATAACACCAAGCCTAACCTAACCTAATCTATCTATCTATCAAGAGAACAACTCGTTCCTACACCAAGTCATAACACTAAGTTTAAACTAACCTATTCTATCTACACCATGCCATAACACCAAGCCTAACCTAACCTACCTAAACTAACCTATTACATATATATATATATATATATATATATAGCCTAACCTAGCCTAAACTAACCTAGCATTCTAACCTGTCAATTTACCCATCTACCAAGAGAACAACTCGCTCCTACATCAAGTCATAACACTAAACCTAACCTAACCTAATCTATCTATCTATCAAGAGGACAAATCGCTCTTACATCAAGTCATAACATTAAGCCTAACCTAACCTAATCTATCTATCAAGAGAACAACTCGCTCCTACACCAAGTCACAACACTAAGCCTAAACTAACCTATTCTATCTACACCATGCCATAACACCAAGCCTAACCTAACCTACCTAAACTAACCTATTATATCACTGGGGAACACAACTTTTGGTGACTTAGATGTTAGACCTGTTTCTGGGTATATTGAGGTCGCTGATTCTAAAAATGACATTAGTTTTTCTCCATCAGCTCTGCTTATCAAGATATGATATATATCTATATATATTTCTATATAATGTATATAATATATAATTGCTGACTGGCAATCACTGTTGTTGTCAATTGAATAAAAAAGTATGATGAATGTCAGCAAAAATAGTGTATTAACATCAAACAAGCATAAGGTACGAAAAATATTTATTAAATTCAAACAAGCTTGAGACACGAACGGCAAAAAAAGTTCTTTCATTGAGACATCTCACATAAACCGCGTTTCTGAGATTTCTTGCGATGAGATGTGCCAGGACATTCGCGTTGGATGCTCCAGCAGTAATCTGCCATCATGTGAGTATCCCATCGTCCGCGGTACCGTTCTTCCATGGTCCTTAGTTCTTGGTGAAATCGTTCACCCTGTTCCTCGCTTAGATCACCGAGGTTATCTGGGAAACGATCCAAATGACTGTGGAGGTAATGCAGTTTGATGCTCATTTTACAGCCAAGTTTACAAAAAGAAGAGAGCATATTCTCCACTAGTTCACCGTAGTTATTGGCCTTATAGTTCCCAAGGAAATTCTTCACAACCATACTAAACGATGACCACGCACGTGCCTCAATGTTGTCCATTGAATCTTGGAAACGCGGGTCTTTCATGAGTTCCCTGATTTGCGGTCCATCGAAAATACCTGCCTTCAGCTTTTCCATGCTCAGCGCAGGAAATTTTCTACATATGTAGCCAAAACACGTCCCATCTCTGTTCAAAGCCTTTATAAATTGTTTCATCAAACCTAGTTTGATGTGCAGTGGTGGCAATAGAGGCCACTGTCTTCTCACCCAGTGTTCATCTTTAGCTCTACTGTCCCAGAGACATATAAAGCACGGGTACTTGGTGTACCCGCTCTGCTGGCCCAGGAGAAAATTCACCATCTTCAGATCCACACAGATCACCCATTGGTGGTCTCGGTATGATATCTTTTCTAGGATTAGGGCGACTGTCCCGCGCTCTTCTCTCATACCGACTGAGAGACCAATTGGGATTGATCTGTATCTGTTGCCGTTGTGTAGAACACATTTTAGGCTCCGTTTGGAGCTATCTATGAATAACCGCCATTCACTTGGTGTGTATTCCGATATGCCCATTTTCATCAGCAATCCGCGCACATTGTTGCAGAAAACTAAATCGTTCTCTTTTGAGAAGAAGAGCAGTAAATCCTTTTCTCTGTCGCGATATAACGTGATTTTGGTTCCCGGCAACAGTAAATTTTTTTCTCCCAGCCTGGAAGCTAACAATTCAGACGATTTCTTTCGAAAGACTTAAGTCCCTTATGAGGTCGTTTAATTCGTGTTGACTAAAACCTTCTGCCACTGATGACGGTCCTTCGAAATCACTGTCATTTTGCCCACATATGCTTTCTTTGTCAGTAGCAGATTCATCATCTTCTTGAGGGAGCTCTGGAAGATGGCTGAATGATGGGACAGGTATCTCATCTGAATGTGAAACAAGCCGTCTAGCTGAGTCTATGTCAGGATACGTCCATTTACTCCGGTTACGTCCATTGATGCCCTTTATATTCACCAAACAAAAGTAACAGTCATCACTGTGGTTTCTCTGTTCTCTCCATATCATTGGTATACCAAATTTCAGGCACCTCCTCTTTCCGTTGGTCCATTGCCGCAGATGCTCCGTACACGTTTTACACACAACATGAGGAGTCCATGGCTTATCTTGGTCCCCTAGTTGTTCTTTGAAATAGGCAAAATAAGCTTTTTTCACAAAATCAGTAATAGTTTTTCTCTGTTCAATGAACGTGTACTCTCCGCAGATAAAACAAAACACATCTGGATGATTTAAACACTTTCTTCGTGATGAAGCCATGTCAACACCTGTAACAAGAAAGAATTCACGTTAGTACATGTACAATACACAAGCAAAACAGCAACATCAGCAAAATCATAGCTACAATTTAATTATACAGATGCATTTAGATTTACGAGCAACTCATAATACCGTTCCAGAAGGGTAATAAAGTAGATAATGACGTATGCAATATCTCAAAAACTAGAGCTGCTGGAACAAAATGGATGATATTTTCTGAATCAGTGGCATGAAAATATCCAGAATAAGGTCTAAAATCTCAGGCACCAAGAAAAAAATTTTTTTTTGTTCCCCAGTGTTATATATATATATATATACCGGTATACACACACATATATACAGCCTAACCTAGCATAAACTAACCTAGCATTTTAACCTGTCCATCTACCTATCTACCAAGAGAACAACTCGTTCCTACATCAAGTCATAACACTAAGCCTAACCTAACCTAATATATCTATCTATCAAGAGAACAACTCGCTCTTACATCAAGTCATAACACTAAGCCTAACCTAACCTAATCTATCTATCAAGAGAACAACTCGCTCCTACACCAAGTCATAACACTAAGCCTAAACTAACCTATTCTATCCACACCATGCCATAACACCAAGCCTAACCTAACCTACCTAAACTAACCTATTACATATATATAGCCTAACCTAGCCTAAACTAACCTAGCATTTTAACCTGTCCATCTACTTATCTACCAAGAGAATAACTCGTTCCTACATCAAGTCATAACACTCAGCCTAACCTAACCTAATCTATCTACACCATGCCATAACACCAAGCCTAACCTATCCTACCTAAACTAAACTATTATATATATATATATATATATATATATATATATATATATATATATATATATATATAAGATTGGTAATAATAAACTCTCTCTATCTCTCTTGTTCTTTGATTTAAAACACAATAAACACTATAATTGTTCTATGAGGATTATTTTATTTTTCATCCTATAAACATTATCATAAACTGTAGACACGATCTAACTTAAAGCTAAAACATAACTTCTTATCAATTCATGTTTTCTGCATCATTTTCATCATTTTCAGCATCATATATATATATATATACATTATAACTGCAAACACGCAGTATAATTACGTAAAGAACGACGCTTTGTATAGGAGATATTCCGCGCAAGATGAGAGCGAAAGAACGAAACAAATGAAAAACGAGGTAACCGCCCGGGAATCGAACTCAGGATCTTCCGATTGCCGGTCAGACGTGCTAACCACTACACCACAGGCCTCGCTTAATCAAATGTCGTAATTCCTCCACATACGCGCAGAAACCAATGCCCCAAAGGGGCACCTCCCGCATGCCGTACATTGTATACATTATAACTGCAAACACGCAGTATAATTAACGTAAAGAACGACGCTTTGTATAGGAGATATTCCGCGCAAGATGAGAGCGAAAGAACGAAACAAATGAAAAAACGAGGTAACCGCCCGGGAATCGAACCCAGGATCTTCCGATTGCGCGTATGTGGAGGAATTACGACATTTGATTAAGCGAGGCCTGTGGTGTAGTGGTTAGCACGTCTGACCGGCAATCGGAAGATCCTGGGTTCGATTCCCGGCGGTTACCTCGTTTTTTCATTTGTTTCGTTCTTTCGCTCTCATCTTGCGCGGAATATCTCCTATACAAAGCGTCGTTCTTTACGTTATATATATATATATATATATATATATATACACACACACAGAGAGAGTCAAAACCTGAGGACGACAAAACACACACACACACACACACACACACACACACACACACACATTAGTGATTTGAAATTGCCGTTAAAAACGATATTTATCAGGGTGTATTATAACGTTCGGTTAGTGCTACTATTTTGCAGTAGTATTACAACCTTCCAACCCAGCCCGAGCGCCTAGTGCCGACCGAGCTATCACGCCTTTCATACTCCTCACAGTTTCTAAGACTCACAAAAGGGATCTTTCTTATCAATACTTTAAAACTCGCTCCTCCACCAAACCGGGTCTAGAGTAGGACCCTCTGCTTGGCCCGGTGTGAAGAGAGGAGTGTCACGTTTTAAGTATCGCTAAGAAAGGTCCCTTTTATGAGTCTTAGAAGTTCTGAGGAGTGTGAAAGGTGTGGCAACTCGGTCGGTACTAAGCGCTCGGGCTTGGGTGGAAGGTTGTAATGCTGCTACAAATAGTAGCACTAGCCGGTCGTTATGATACATCCTGATAAATATCGTTTTTAACAGCAATTTCAAATCACTAATGTGTGTGTGTATGTGTGTGTCGTCTTCAGTTTTTGACTCTGTGTATATATATATATATATATATATATATATATATATATATGATGCTCAAAATGATGAAAATGATGTTGAAAACATGAATTGATAAGAACTTATGTTTTAGCTTTAAGTTAGATCGTGTCTACCGTTTATGATGATGGTTATAGGATGAAAAATAAAATAATAGCCTCATAGAATAATTATAGTGTTTATTGTGATTTTAATTCAAAGAACGAGAGAGAGAGAGAGAGAGAGAGAGAGAGAGTGATATCCTGGGTATTCTTGCTCTGCTGTCTCGGGGGAACATACCGATGGTACCTGGGTCCTTTCCGTCTCGTCTCATGTAAAATAGTGTAGATGCGAGACAATTTAATGTAAAATGTATTTATTCTGTTTTCTATAAAAAATATCAGTCGCTCTCCGCAACACATGACTGCTTGGTGTAGGAGGGAATGTTCTGTTGCATCGCGCTTGGCACTCAATTTGAACCTTAAGCAATTGATACTGAACAGGTGAAAATGAATGTGTTCTTTTAACTACCGATTGAAAATGATAAAAAATTACTTCATATAATTTGATGGAAGTCTTCAGCAATGAGTTGAAAAGTTGATCTTGAAGTTAACGGATTAATTACATGAAGGATGGGACTCTGAAATGATGTTAATTGCTTTTGAATTAAGCAATGAGTGAAATTATTAATAAAGCGTTATATTTCTTTTGGCCGTGAAATTATTAAATGAAATTCTTTGGGAAGTGAAATTCTTTTTGTTTTATTAAACAAATGTTTTTAAAATAAACGAGTTGATTTTCAGTCCTGGTGCATGATTCTTCAGGAGAAAGATGCACCGCAAGATTGTGTTTCCTCCCCAAGATAGCACAACTTTACCTGTATCAATCGTGAAGACGGTCCTACGTTCTCAGTCTTTCTTTACACAAACTGAAGCTAATTTTGTTCTCCCTTCCTCGTTACTGTAAATATAATTTAGTTTTACCACCATTATTATTATTATTATTATTATTATTATTATTTATTACTTTTAAAAGTATGTATTTTCATACCATATAATTTTATTTTTATTTACACCCCTTATATGAATCCCGTTTTTTATTTTACATATATATATATATTTATATACACACACATATATTTTCTACCAGTTTATTATTACCGAATCTTATATATATATATATATATATATATATATATATATATATAATAGGTTAGTTTAGGTAGGTTAGGTTAGGCTTGGTGTAATGGCATGGTGTAGATAGATTAGGTTGGTTAGCCTTAGTGTTATGGCTTCGTGTAGGAGCGAGTTGTTCTCTTGAGAGATAGATAGATTAGGTTAGGTTAGGCTTAGTCTTAGTGTTATGACTTGGTGTAGGAGCGAGTTGTTCTGTTGAGAGATAGATAGATTAGGTTAGGTTAAGCTTAGTGTTATGACTTGATGTAGGAGCGAGTTGTTTTCTTGGTACATAGGTAGATGGACAGGTTAAAATTCTAGGTTAGTTTAGGCTAGGTTAGGCTTGGTGTTATGGTGGTACCGCTACACTAGGTTATATTATGTCCCGGTTAGGCTACGCGTAGGTTAGGCTAGGTTAGGCTTGGCTAGTGACCCCGTCTCTAGGCCTGGCTTGGTGGATGAGTGAACTGCTTTCTTACACTCTTCGCCTGGCTTCTTGGAGGAGCGAGCTGCAATCTTACACGTTTTTCTCAATACCTCCAGCATCTGTAATTTATATAATTCTTATGTTATAGGCCTTGTTTAGAATATTATCACATTTGTTTCCACGGGTAAATAGATATTTTGTAACTCGTCAAGAAATCCCCGCTGGTGTTTGATTCCGGTTTCTATGAGCGTATATGTGTAAACGACGGAGGGGGAGAGAGGTTCTCTCACAGACAAACAAAAAACTGTATTTTGAAAAGTCAAAACCAAACAAATTGCAACTCATGGCTATACATTGCATCTCAGCGGTATAGAGGTTGGTGGAAGAGCGAGAAACATTTGTTTTAGTTTTAGTAAGAGCCCAGTAAAGCCTAAAGCTTGAGGGCCAAATTGAATAAAATAAATAGTCAAGCTTCAAAATTATTTATGTCATTGTAAATTTTAAAGCCAATGTATATATTTTCCTATTAATAAAGGTAAATAATTTTTTAGACGGATGGTTATAATATCACCGATTGACATTCAATTTGAATCTTAAACAATAAGTTAGGCTAGGTTAGGCAACGCTAGGTTAGGTTATATTATGTCTCGGGGGAGAGAGAGAGAGAGAGAGAGAGAGAGAGAGAGAGAGAGAGAGAGAGAGGGAAGTTCTGTTTGGAAAATAATCAAT
This sequence comes from Bathynomus jamesi, assembly GCA_023014485.1. NCBI lineage: Eukaryota > Metazoa > Arthropoda > Malacostraca > Isopoda > Cirolanidae > Bathynomus > Bathynomus jamesi. The sequence continues at coordinate 426,857 of JAJOZX010000893.1, read as the reverse complement.
ATTGTTTCATCAATATTTATGGAACTATTTGCGCATATGCTTAATACATCGCAGGCTGTTTAATTTAGAAATAACGGAAGCTTGAAAATGTCGCAAATTAACGTACTTAAAGTACTCTTCCGAGACGAGACATTGAAACATTTTTATTAATTCCGACGGGCATTTCCTGTGATAATCAGCGCATGATAGGGCTCTTAAATGCCCGCAAAACCGGCACGCAATTACGAACATGATCTTTTGAAAGACTGGAGGCATCTGTGTTAGTGAATTTGATCTCATTTTTATGAGGGGTTTAGTGACATTGGGTATTAAAAATGGAAATCTGGGAAGGTCGTATTGGATTATGGTATCGAGAAAATATATATATATATATATATATATATATATATATATTATATATACCGGCTTCTGTGTTCACGTAAAATAATTTTAAAAAAATTGTGGGGGGAACCCCAACGCATTAACCGATGGCGATGGAAATACAACTCGATCCAAAAAGACCCAAGTTTCTTATTCACATTTTAAATTCGATGTTATCTATCACTTTCCGCCATACTGATAGTTTCAGTGATTGTAAAACACGTGTAAACAAGTTTTTTTAATGAACAAAGCTTTAACAGGCGTATATATATATATATATATATATATATATATATATTAACATAAACTTGTTAATTCACGCATGACGAGAGCTTTACATTCCAATTTTCAGAACGAAGTTTAATATAATGGTGTGTGTGCTAGTCTCTCTTCACAGGAAGGTCAAGCTGGTGCCCTGCCACTAGGCATGGTTTGGTTGAGTCGTTCCTCCACCTGTGTTCGAGACCAAGTGACGGTAGACGACGTGTAAATTACTCTTCCTTTTAAACGGTGGAGGGAGTTGTTTCTGCTTATATAGTTGAGCATTTTTTTTACTAATTTCTGTAGTGATTTCAGAATTTTACAGATAATTGTAATTTTTACCAGTGAAATCGTATTAAAATCATTAACATTAAAATTATATTATTTTTTATGCAGGAAGGAGGGGCCAAGGGTGAATACCACAAAACGCCCCTCCTCCAAATAAAAAGAGAAGAAGAGAGTAAAAATAAAGGTCGAGAGTTATCAGCCAAAGCTTCATCCCCGTTTTTCTCTTCATTTCATCCACGGCCTTCATTCTTCATTCCTTAATTTTCGATCATTATCAGTTTTATGTAATTTAATTTTTAGATTTCACTGCTTTGTCTCAATCCATCAAACACTTAGTTAGAGCCCATTTGGAATATATATATATATATATATATGTGTGTGTGTGTGTGTGTTGTGTGTGTGTGATGCTAATTAAACCGAAGCTAGGGCTTCTGCTATTATATAAAATTTAACCAAACCTCCAGGAACAGAGAGTGGATGTCCATTACAACGAAAAGAAGTGTTATTGTTAATTTTTTATAAAACTCTTAAGGCATATAGCTTAATTGTATTGCATAAAACATCGGATGCGCTATTTAGAATAGAGCATTTTTCCTTTTTTTATTTAATAATAATAATAATCTCTGGGAAACAAGTTTTGTGTCAGAGAAAGTTGAAATAAATGTTTCCATTACCTCGAGTACGAGAGGGTTAACATCGTAAAACACCTCTGGACGCGAAAGCACTAGGCAATTCCTAAGCCATTTAAATACACAACAGATTGTATAAACTTTCATCTCGTCATAGTGTGATGGAACGCCCGCGTCTTCTACTCAGGAGGTCTGGGGTTTGAATCCTGGTGAGGCGTCAGTTTCATACAAAATCCACGAGTGCATATATATATATATATATATATATATGTGTGTGTGTGTGTGTGTGTGTGTGCCTGTGTGTGTGTGTGTGTGTATGTGCTTTTTGTACTAACTAGTAATCTCTGTAGTAATGATAAATGTTATTTTCACAAGATGTTTACGTCGATAAAATGCCTTTTTCCGTTCTCAAAAATATTTCGCGGGAGCTTAGATGATAATTTAATCTAATTGCCCATGAATTGACCGCATAGTTGTAAAGTTTTATAGCATGTGTCAGATGTCGCCGTTCGTGGAGAGATGTGAAACGCTGTTATTTTGATCTTGTATTCTAGAGAGAGAGAGTTGAGGTGTTAAGTACGTGTAAATCAGAGAATAGCCAATAAAGAAATAAAACAAGAATTGTTTCAGATTTTATTTTTAAATGTGAACGAGGATATATATATATATATATATATATACACCAAAGGTTCAGAATGGAAATTCGTTTATTACCCTGCAATTAAATTTGTATTGTGGAAAGATAAGAAAAGCTTTGGTCAGCAGGGGCTTAATTGAGACAGTGAGAGAGAGAGAGAGAGAGAGAGAGAGAGAGAGTGAGAGATAGAGAGGGAGAGAGTTCAGGTTGTAAGCCAGAATATATGACGGGGAAGTATATATATATATATGAGAGAGAGATAAACAACATGATCGAGTGTTGCAATAACGGGGTCCTGCCCATACGAACCGTGGAATTACGTGCCTGGTCTCGACCCCGCCTCCACCTTAGACCTACTTTTAAACGGGGTAGTGTATATATATATGAGAAAGAGAAATAAACATGATTGAGTGTTGCTATAACGGGGTCCTGCCCCTACGAACCGTGGAAGGATGCATCGGGTCTCCAGCCCGCCTCCACCTTAGACCTACGGTTTAACATGGATCATAAGGGTACCCTGGCTAGCAACCGCGGAGGGACGCTCCGAAGATAAATATAACTCTGTGTATGTGTGTATATATATATATCGGGTCCGCAAAAAAAAAGGAGCATGACGAAAATTGCTCTCACGCCCGCATTTTTTGCCGGACCCTTAAATGTTATATATCTAGCTAAAGATAAAAGAGCCCAGAGTTGTATAAAACACATTTCATCAAAATTGGTCATAAAATAAAGATTTTATGGCCACAAACGTGCAGTGACTAAAAAAAGTGAATTTCCGCTTAAAAAATTAAAAAAAGGAGCATGACGAAAATGTTTACTGTACATTTATTTTTACACATAATGACAAATAACTTATTTTAGGCAAATAAACAACAAATAAACTAAGCTAGTACCAAATTTCATGTCATACGTCAAAATTAAGAAAATATAAAAGTTTTACTACAACATGTCATATAATTTTACAATTTCCAAAGAAAACGAATTATAAGACAAAAAAATTGTTCGATATGTTTGCCAGAAACCTCTACAACCCTTCGTAATCGGGGCCTAAATTGATCTATAGCTTATCTACTTGATCTTGGGTATTTCTTCCCATTTTTGTACGATAACTTCTTTCAAATGTTCGACATTTCGGATCTTATGCTTGTACACTTTCTCAGCCAACATTTCCCATATTTCGTAGTCTACGGATTCAAATCTGGACTATTAGGGGGCCAATCTTTTGGTAAAGCAATTCAGGAACATTATTTTCTAAAAATTCATAGTTGACTTAGCGATATGCGCCCGAGAGCCATCCTGTTGGAATAAGAAGTAACCATTATTCGCCAATCGTCTCATTCGGGCAGCATTTGTTCCAACAAAGTTTCAGTGTAATAGCGGGCGTCTACTTTGATGTTTGGCTCTACGAAAAAAACAGATGTCTTGCCTAGTTTAGACACACCGACCCATACCATTATGCTGGCAGAAAAATGATTACGGGTAGCATAAAGTCTATCATCTGGTATTTCATTTTTACGATTAACTCTTGAATACACTCTGTCATTTTGGGAATTTCGCGGTGGTTCTACCGTAAACTTCTTTTCGTCAGTAAAAAAGCCGAGGTCTACTTTTTCGGGAGTGATATTTCTTAACATGCGTTCAGAACAAACAACTCTTTTCTGTTCGTTAATTTCAGTTAATTTCTGCCCGTGTATCCGTTTATAAGGTTTTAGTTCAAGGTCATTTTTAATAATGTTTCTGACGCTACTTTCGGATATGCTCAACTCATTAGCAATTCTGGACGGTGTCACGTGAGTCCCTGGTCTGCCTTCTTGACTACAAATTCTTAGTTCCACATCTCTGATGTTTTCTTCGGTTCGAACTGATCTTGGCCTCCCGCTTCCTTGTTTCCTTTCAGTACTTTCAGTTTCGTCGATTTTTCTTAACAGCTTGTCCAAACCTCCTTTCGACCATGGTTTATTCGGAAACTCTTGTAACAATTTTATTGCGCCATAATTTTTATCAAGTCTATAATGTTTTATTAATATTTTATCTTCTTTAAAAAAGGGCATATTATCATTTTTATTGATTAAAATTATTTAGGCATCTGAAAAAAATAATTTAAAATGAGAAAAACTAAATTTTTACGCGGAAATTCACTTTTTTTAGTCATTGCACGTTTGTGGCCATAAAATCTTTATTTTATGACCGATTTTGATGAAATTTGTTTTTCACAACTCTGGGCTCTTTCATCTTTAGCTAGATATATAACATTTAAGGGTCCGGCAAAAAATGCGGGCGTGAGAGCAATTTTCGTCATGCTCATTTTTTTTTGCGGACCCGATATATATGAGAAAAGTTCAATTTTTTTTTTTGCTGATGATGCCTGGGGGGCACTGGCTGATTAAGCCAACTAGCTAATGATGCCCGGAGGCACTAGCTGATTAAATCAACTGGCTGATGATGCCTGCGACACTGGCTGATTAAGCCAACTGACTGATGATGCCTGGAGGCACTGGCTGATTAAGACATCTGGCTGATGATGCCCGGAGGCACTGGCTGATTAATCCAACTGGCTGATGATGCCCGGAGGCACTGTCTGATTAAACCAACTGGCTGATTAGGGGTCCTATAAGACAACGGCAGCTCGGCTGAAGTCTTAATATGCGCCTGGCTACTGCCAGGCGAACACCTCTCTCTTAGGTTAGGTTTTCCCCTTTGGGGTTCATTGCAGCTTGGGCAATAACTCCGCCTCCAAGTTGCATAACCCTTGTTGCTCTTGCAACCCCTCCTCCATTTGGGGGTGCCTTGAACAAAGGGGGGTTGGGGTTGCAACAAGGGGTGGGGTTGGCACTCTTGCAACATCTGGCAACATTTGCAATTGCATTGCACTCGTCCATTTTGCGGGCATACTACTCACCAAACTCAACACAGAAAACAATCGCTCATTACTAGCAGTTGTTACTGGAAGAGTGATGATTACACAGGTCAACAAAAAAAAAAAAAATTTCGTTGCCAAGGAAATTCGTACGAATTTAGGGTATTTTGGGGTTGCTGAATTCCAAAATGAAAGTAGTTTTTCCGATTTGGCTCTAGTTCTTGAGATAATGAATACCCTCAATTAATAGGAAACGTAACCATAACGCGTGCATATGGGAAACTACCGGAACATTCTAGATGATGAGACCGAATAAAATGCCATTATGTATTTCATGTGTTTACTTTTGTATGATTTGAGACAATTTCAATGCGATTTGTAAGTAGGCTCCGCCTGAACATTAAATTTTTTGCATTTTTACGTGTTTCAATGGGGTACCAATTATCTCATAAATTAGAGCCAATCTAGCAAAACCGATGTCATATTCGGAATCAGCACCACAAAGTTACCCCAAAATCACTCTAATATGATTGGCAATAAAATGAGTGTTGACCAGTGTTATTTTCAAAATTTTCAAAATTTCAAAATAAGCTAATTGTAAAGGTCCTAGCTCTTTATACAACGGAATCAGATTCTTTGACTTTTCACTTTTGTTAGAAAGGTGTCTTTTGGCAACATAAATTTGAGATTGCAAAAGGATTTCATCCACACCAATGTTCTGATACGAGTGTGCATAAGAATTAAGTTTCCCTAAGTCTAAAATGTCTCCTGAGTTAGAGTCAAAGAAAGAAATCGCTGTTAAAAGGGGCATGTTTTCTGAGAAGCGCCAATCAAGTTCTGAAATAAACCTATCTAATATAGAAAAATAATCTACTTTGGCTTTCATTGCAAGAGGGAAAGATGTGCTGCCAGAAACCTCAGCATTACTTTTCCCAATGGTTGTGTCTATGAGAAAATGTTTGAGATGTGAGGAGACCTGAATTCGTTGTAATCTTCCCTAACTTTTAGCGATAGTTACTAAATCTGTGTTACCAGTGTGAATATTAAATGACTCGACAAAAGTCTTGGCTGTAACAAACAAACTAGAGAGAGCATTATCATTTCTCATGATTAAACCACCTGCACTTACAGCCTGAAGCACTTCCTCCACAACTGCCAGAGGTTTACTAACAAAATCGTTTTCTGTTACGTCAAATGAGATATGATTTTCCTTCACGACGCAAGCAGTTTAAATGTCAACCGTCTCTGCCCCAACCCCCTTGTCGGGTCCCTGTCCCTACCCTCTCGCTTGGAGGCTGGTGGACTGGAACCAGCCCATCACAAGCTCCGATGCTCCTGCGCTCATTTGTTTTTAGTTTACTGTGACGTCAGACGTTACTCACAGAGAGTTTTCAATTTTTTTGTCATAATTCATTGTCATTATTTTATTCAAATTATTCTAAAAAGTTTTTAAACTGTAAGCAGTTCATTATATTGGTAATCCACAAAATATTAGGTGCCTTTTTTAAAGAAACTATCATTTGGAGGGCCTTGGAGGCCTCCTAGTGAGCATGGTGGAGGCGACCACCCCTCACGGCCCTCCCTCCAAATGACGCCTCTGAATCAATGGTAAGCGATTCCAGTGTGCATTATTATAAGTGGAGCCCGGATGTTTAGTCACTAAAAACCCTTAGAAAAGGTAGGCAAATAGGCAAAATAAACATTCAAAATAAGCAGTAAAACTCCCAAAAAAGGCATTTCTAAATTTGCTCTCCAAAAACGTTTAATCTAGAATAATACTTTTATATATGTGTAATACATATTACAACGCCCTTACTGAACAAAACAGGAGATAATGCAAATATTAGTTAGGCATAATAACAATGATTTCATTTCCAAAATAAAGTTTAATATAAAATAGTACCATTATACAGGTAAAAATAATACGTATTACAACGTCATTATAGTAAACAAAACAGTAGGTATTGAAAATGTTCGTTACACAATAATGACAAGGATTTAAATTTTAAAAATTATTAATATAAAATAATACTATTATGAAAGGAAGAGAGTATCGACACTAATCAACTAGGGAAGTACTCCGGGAGGGACGTTAGGCAATGGACAGGGAGTGCTGGAAAACCGTTTCTCCAGTCACTACCCTCCCCTTCTACCTTGTCAGCAGTCCAGCATGTTTTCAAACACACACTTCTCCCTCTATTCCTCATTACACATACATGCATCTTTCACACTACACAACCTTTTCAAAATTCATATTAAAAAAAAGAAAACTGGCATCATTGAGCCTTGAAGACCTTGTCTTTGGCAATCTCCTTCTGCGGAGGGGGTCACTTTTGCGGGCGCTCAACCTTAGCCCCCATCCTCACATAAAATAAAACATGCACGCTCACTTTCTGTGTGTGTATATATATATATATATATATATATATATACACACACACACACACACACACACACACCGTATTCCAAAAAAAAAGGGTTCATTCTAAAAACAGCCATGAAATCAACACTGTTCAACTTATACATGCATGACATTCCAACACCCATAGATAACAAGCTTACCTTATCATCATATGCAGATGACATCACTCTAACATCCACCCACAACAACATCGACACTGCTACAAATTTCCTACAAACATACATAAACAGTATACAAGACTGGCTCACACACAATAGGCTCAAAGTAGCGCCCACAAAATCAACCATCACCTTGCTTACAAGCAACACAAAAGAACACCAGCTAACTTCACAGCTTACACTAAACAACACCAACATTCCACACACTCACAGGACCAAAATACTTGGAGTCACATACAACACATCATTATCTTTTGCAAACCACATTCAGGACATTAAAAACAAATGTACGTCAAGACAACACGCTTTGGGTACTAACAGGCACAAACTTTGGATACCAGCAGGAAACAACATCACTCATATACAAACAATATATTTTCATAATATATTCTCTCAGTTATGGACTACGCTAGCCCATGCTGGGCATCCATTATCTCAAACACACACATAAACACCTTACAGACAATACAAAACAACGCACTTCGTATCATTACAGGATGCACTCAAACAACACCAATAGAACACCTGCACACAGAAACAAAAATACTGAAAGTTAGGGAACATTTAGACATGAGGGGAACACAATTCATGGCAGCAGCGACAACTAACCCACAACACCTTTGCCACTACATGTGACACCTCGCACCATTAAGGTAACACCAGAGAGATATTATAACAAATACTCCATTCCATACCACGCCCCACAGACATCACACAGTACAGAAAACACATACACACACACACACACGTAACCCACAAAGCACTAACACGACTCGGTCCGAATGCGGTCCTAGGTGCGAAGCCGCCACCCATTAACAGGTCAGAGATCAGCCTGAGCAGATCGGATCGAGTTAAATTAGCACGATTCCGATGTGGACATCACCCCAACTTACGGACATATAAACACAGACTAGACAACTCCACAGACGACACCTGCCACCTGTGCCAGGACACACCACAAACAATTGAACACATTATGACAGACTGTACCGCTCTAGCACAACAACGAACACAACATAACATCACTAGTGCGCTGAACCTCTGGTCCACTCCGGAAAGGGCGATCGGTTACTTGCGTGCCGCCGGCTTGCTCGATCAGGGTGGGCTGATCGGCTAAATAACAACAACAACAACAACATTTATTAACCAATCATAATGAAACTCATAGAAGCAAAACATTGTAAACAGTATATATGTACACCAATTTTCATATAATTATATTTAAAATTAATGATTTAATGAGGAGTGTTTATGTTCAACAAATTTTATTGGTGAACATCGCTCCAGTTTTGAATTCTGGGAGTCCACAAAGGCGGTAAAACTTTGGTAATATGATAAAATTTTTGTAATATATAGTAAATAACTCCATTAAAAAAACCATGAATATATAAAAAAAGGATTTTGAATTTCGAAACAGAACTTAAATCCTAAGTTTACAAAAGAAATCAAATTAACATTTTACTCTCTTCGAATTCCTATTAAAAAAATGGTTCAATGTGTTTCCCTTCTGTTTCAACAATTTTCTTCAATCTTGGACGAAATTCATCAATGGTTAGATCGATCTGCTCCTGTGGTATCTCTTCTCACTTCTCCACAAGAAGCAGACGCAAGTGATCAACATTTCTCACCCTGCTCCTGTAAACACTCTGTGCCAAATTTTCCCAGATTCCATAGTCAACAGGGGTCAAATCAGAACTGTTAGGTGCAAATTTTGGGGTTCAAGTAATTCTGGGACATTATTTTTTAAGTACTCCACAGTTGCTATTGCTGTATGGGACGTTGCTCCGTCTTGCTGAAAAAGATAATAACCACCTTTGGCCAGATTTTGCAATTCGGGAAGCATGTTTCGCAGCAATTTCGATAGTACTCGGCAGTGACTTTTACACCAGGTTCAATAAAATGAATGGATGTTTTTCCTAACTTTGATATGCCAACTGACACCATGACACTAGCTGAGAAATGACTTCTAGTTGCAAAAAGTCTGCTATCAGGTATTTCATTCTTACATTGGACGTGCGAGTAAACTCTCTCATTTTGACTCTTCCAAGGTGGCTCTACAATGAATCTCTTTTCATTATGAAAAAAGCCTTCGAAAGTTTATCACGTTACTTGCCGTAAGATTTGTTTTAATCTTTGAACTCGTTTCTGCTCATCAGTTTGGGCAATCTTTTGCCCGTGCACTCTTTTGAAAGGTTTTAGTTGAAGATCTTGTTTAATTATGCATCTCACACTAGTTTCTGATATTGTAACTCTTTTGATATGCGAGCTGGTATCATATGGGTTCCTGGCTGGCTTTCCTGACTTAATATACGTTCTTCGACGTCGTCAATATTGTCTTGTATGCGAACAGTTTTTTGGTCGCCCACTTCCCTCAATTTTTTTTAGAAATTTTCCCAAACTACCAAGAGTCCAGCCTTTGTTGGGGAATTCGGAGAGTAATTTCTTTCGTCCAAGTAGTGTGGGCGCAAAAGGAGAGAGTACAGTGTAATTGCCAATCTTGATCAATGTTGCAAGAGTGCCGGCACCAGTGCCAGTGCCAGCCCCCTTGTTACAAGGCACCCACTTTTTGTCAAGGCACCCTCCAAAGGGGGAGGGGTTGTTGCAAGAGCAACAAAGGTTATGCAACTTGGAGGCGGAGTTATCCCCCAAGAGGGAGGGAGAGGAAGAGAAGTGTTCGCTTGACAGGAGCCAAGCGCATATTAAGACTTCAGCCGAGCGCACGCTGCCTTATAGACCCCTAATCAGCCAGTTGGCTTAATCAGCCAGTGCCTCCAGGCACTATCAGCCAGTTGGCACAGTGTATACTTCGTTTTGGCACGTACACACCTGTCTATACGCCCACAAAATATTACACACACACGATTATATGCGCCGGGTTCGAGACCCGGTGGCGGCACGTCCTTCCACGGTTGGTAGATAAATGGGTAACCAGGGTGCCCTAGCAGGGATCTCTCTCTCGCGCTCTCTCTTATATACACCCCGTTAAACTGTAGGTCTAGGACGGGGCGAAAAGTTTGGCCTTCGCCAGAATGAACAATTCGGGCCGAAGCCATCGAAAGCAAAGGTGATCCTATATATGTACAATTTTCTCTCTCTCGCTCGCTCTCTCTCTCGCTCTCTCTCTCTCGCTCTCCCTCTCGCTCTCTCTCTCTCTCTCGCTCTCCCTCTCGCTCGCTCTCCCTCTCGCTCGCTCTCCCCCTCGCTCGCTCTCTCTCGCTCTCTCTTTCTCTCTCTCTTCTCTCTCTCTCTCTCGCTCTCTCTCTCACTCTTATATATACCCCGTTAAAAAGTAGGTCTAGGGCGGGATGAAAAGTTTGACCTTCGCCAGAATGAACAATTCGGGCCGAAGCCATCGAAAGCAAAGGTGAGCCTATGTATGTACAAATCTCTCTCTCTCGTTATATATATATATATATATATATATATATATATATATATATATACATATATACACAATTATGTTAAACACCGTTCTGAAAATTGTGTTTGGCGCAGAAGTTTATGATATCAAAATAAACTTTGACGTTTAATGATCCGCATCCATCACACATCTGTCATTTTTTTTAAATTTATTTATTGTATCGTACGCGAATTCTGGGGCCCACTAAACTTTTACAGATGGGAGAATTGTCTCGAAGGGCTGAAGAACTTTGTGCGCTGGTGGTTTTTCCTTTTCCTTCATGGATAATTACCTTCCAGTTTGAGACGTTTTATATTTCAGAGGCTATAAATTTTTCCGATCCTATTTTAGATATGGCACCATAAACAAATTCACAAACCATCCTCGTTAAGTTCCTCGTCTCTCTCTCTCTCTCTCTCTCTCTCTCTCTCTCTCTCTCTCTCTCTCTCTCTCTCTCTCTCTGTCTCGGCAGAATACAAGATCAAAAAACAACGCATTTCTCTCTCTCTACGAATGGGAATATCTGACAGGCTCCAGATTTCACTGGGTAGCCAATCACAGCCCTGTGGGCGGAGCCCAGAACTTATGTTTGGCTGCTATGCGGGCCTACGCCTCAAGCCCAGCCAAAAATTCACTGATAGCCAATAGGAAGATCGCGTTTCGTGTGTTGTAGGTTGATCACGATCCCGTTTATAAATGGGGGCACTTTCATCTCAGAGCCTCAATTCGTATGTTTTTTTCGCTCAGTGCTTTTGAAATATCCACCATGAGCCAAGAATCGTCCTACAACTCTCCCGAATTGTTTGAAGATGAAGACGTCCCATCACTCTCTGCAATTTATCTTTTCAACGCTGTGGACGCTAACACCATACTTTCAACGCAGACTGTTGCAGAAAGTTGCGATAGATTGCAAGATCCAACGGACAACTCACTTGAAATGTAAGTAAATATATATATCGTTTCATTCAGTGCTAAGTAATTTTTAAAATTCGTGATAAAGCGAAGTGAAAGGATATCTGCTTTGTGATCATAATTTGCTGTTAGCCTAAACTAACCTAGCTTTATTCTGAGTTTTCTACAACGAAAAAATTATTCCCAGGATTCTTTCTCGTTTATAATAATATAACCTAACCTAAACCAGGACAGAATATATCCTGGCCTAACCTAGCCTATATATATATATATATATAGTTACGATAGAAGTGTTCTTCGGGAACCTTATCCTCAATATGAATATGAAAACAAGAGATACGACTCTCAACATTTATTGGCCAAACGTTTCGGTCCACTCAGGGGCCATCTTCAGTGACTAAATAGAAGCATCTAAAAATAATCATAAAACTAAAGTAAATACAAATGTCAAACTGTACAATAATAAAATCTAATACAAAAAAGTTAAAAAGTTGTTAAAAAAAATAAAAAAACTATCTGGAGTATAAAACAAAAAAGTAAAAATAAAACTAACTAAAATTTCAAAAATTAAAAGTTTAAAAATGTTAAGTTTAAAATTTAAAAAATTTAAATTTTTTGTAAAAAGGACTGACCTGGATGGTAAAAGTTACAAATGACAAGTGTAGAGAAAGGAGAAAACAACTTAAGTTAGTGCGGTGGTTGCGTTAAAAGTGTTGGTTGGTTAGGAAGTATGTAATTTTATCGAGGAAAGGCTATCGTTTAGTTCTGGGTTTAATTTCTTGATAAAAAGGGATTCTAAAATTTTAAGATCAAGTGAATTAGAAGCAGACGACAAAATAGCAAAGGAGTCCTGGGGGCACGGGTGGTCATGGGTCTCTGAATGATGCCGAATAGCAGAGGATTCAGGAGTGGAAAGAGGGCGAGAAGTTCGATAAGAAAAACCCAAATGCTTCGAAATCCTAAGTTTTAACTGTAGGGCAGTCTGCCTCACATAACGACTTTGGCAGGTCGCACATGTATATAAATAAATAACAAAGGATCTCAAAAGCACGGGGAGGTGATCTTTATGGCGAAAAAAGGATTGCAGAGAATTAGAATTAGAATTAATTATTATAAAGTCGCATTGAGGGAAATGTCTGTCCAAAATAAAGTGGACATCTTCATTAAGTTGAAAAGTTAGTTGGTCTAAAAATGGAAGCTTAAGATAAACCTCCTGTTTCGGAACCGTGGGCTGAATTATTTTAGGTGAATATAGGTTATTTAAAGTCTTAAAAGTCAAAGTACAATAAAAATTATAGTTGAAAAATCTCTTAAGATACTGAATTTCTAAGTCAAATAAAGACCAACTTGAACAAAGGTGATAGGCTCTAAAAATACGACTTTTAATACTAGCCAGCTTAAAACTAAGTGGAATATTGCTGAAAAAATGAGTACCGAGTTGGGTAGTAGTTGGTTTTCTGTATACTTGTGTTGAAAAGCTTGTACTATGTTTATTTATGGTAACATCAAGAAACGAAATTTTATTGTATTGTTCTACTTCCATAGAGAATTTAATATTAGGATGCTTAGTATTAATGTAATTTAAAAATAAAGGGGCATGATCTTTATGCTTAAAAATGACAAAACAATCATCTACATAACGTTTAAATAAAATAGGTTTAAAATCAAGCGGGCAATCCCTCAGCCACTTTTCCTCGTGAAAACAAAGAAAACTGTTAGCAAAGGACGGACCAAGGGGCGAACCCATTGCCATTCCCTCGTGCTGGTGGAAAAGTTCCTTATTAAAAAGAATATGGTATCCTGGACTGATAACTTTAAAAGTTTTGAAAACAATTGTCTGCTTAATCCCAAAATGTCATTAGTAGAACCAAACAAAGAATTTATAATAATATCACAAGTTTCTAAAACAGGTACATTGGTAAACAAAGACAGAACATCAAAGGAAGCCATGAAACAATCCTTAAACTTCAACTTGGTGACACAATCAACAAATTCAAATGAATCTTGCAAAGTGAAATGACTACGTGTGAGAGGGTCTATGATTGGGACCAAAAATTTTGCAAGGTTATAACTTGGTGTGTTTATGGCTGCTAAAATGGGACGAAGCAGAACTCCAGGTTGTTTTTTCCTTTCTCTCCACTTGTCATTTGTAACTTTTACCATCCAGGTCAGTCCTTTTTACAAAAATTTTAAATTTTTTAAATTTTAAACTTAACATTTTTAAACTTTTAATTTTTGAAATTTTAGTTAGTTTTATTTTTACTTTTTTGTTTTATAATCCAGATAGTTTTTTTTTTTAACAACTTTTTAACTTTTTTTGTATTAGATTTTATTATTGTACAGTTTGACATTTGTATTTACTTTAGTTTTATGATTATTTTTAGATGCTTCTATTTAGTCACTGAAGATGGCCCCTGAGTGGACCGAAACGTTTGGCCAATAAATGTTGAGAGTCGTATCTCTTGTTTTCATATTCATATTGAGTATATATATATATATATATATATATCGACCCAGGACTCTTTATCGTTTATAATAATATATCCTAACCTAACCTAGCCTATATATATATCGGCCCAGGGCTCTTTCTCGTTTATAATAATATAACCTAACCTAACCTAACACAATTGAACCTAACTGAGACAATATATTCTAGCCTATCCTAGCCTATATATATACATTTTGGCCCAGGACTCTTTATGGTTTATAATAATATATCCTAACCTAACCTAGCCTATATATATATATCGGCCCAGGGCTCTTTCTCGTTTATAATAATATAACCTAACCTGACACAACTGTACCTAACCTAACCTAGCCTAACCTAACTAACACAACTGAACCTAACCGGGATATAATATAACGTAACCTAACCTAGCATTATTCTGAGTTTTTCTACAACGAAAAATGATTCCCAGGATTCTTTCTCGTTTATAATAATATAACCTAACCTAACACAACTGAACCTAACTTAACCTAACCTAACACAATTGAACCTAACCGGGTCACATTTCTCGATAATTTACAGAAAGTTCCTCAGAGAGGAATTTAAAATTACCAAAACTTTTAAGATTATTCTGATGCTTGCTTTTGAAACCTGTCAGTATATCTGCTCATTCTCTGTCTCCTTTGCGGTTATTTCGGCATATATATATATATGGTGGAGCTATGCGGCTCATTCAGTGTTAATTAACTTATAAATGCCATAATAAATGTTTTGAAAATAAGTTTGGATTTAAGCGGAAGTGTATACACACCTTTACACAATATAGATACAATAGAAATATTAAAAACTATTAAGAATTGTCTGCGGGTTCGAGACCCGTTGTAGGCAGACGAAGCATAGCACACCCAGCTAATCTTACTTTTGAGTTGTAAATTAGCGTACTCGCTTTTAATTATTCTCTGAGATATCTTAGCACACCCAGCTAATCTTCCTTTTGAGCTGTAAATTAGTGCACTTGCTTTTAACTATTGTCTGTTTCCTTCGTGGTTATTTCGGCATATATATATATATATATATATACTGTGTGGTTTTATTTGTACATTTCTTGATAATTTAAAAATTTACAGAAAGTTGTACAGGTAGGATTTTAGAAATATTAAAAACTTTTAAGATTATCCCGATGCTTACTTTCGAAAACTGTCAGGATATCTGCTTTGTGATTACAATTTGCCATGCGTCCTAATCTGGATTCTCCCTTATTGTATCTCTTTAATTAAACTAATTTATTTTTACTTAACTTTATTTGATTCAGCATGAACTAATCATGTTAACTTCTTAAAAGACCGATGCGGAACTTGATCGTGTTATAGCTACTTTTCGTTTTGATGAAAGGGGAATAAATAATATGGATGCTTTACCGCACAACCAACCCAGCGACCTGAGCACAGAGGTCGAGGTATTGGCACATATCCGGTCCAACGAATGCCAGGTCATGGTGGAACTAATGTAAGTATTTTTTGGGTTAAGAACAAAACACATTGTATTTTCATTTAATTTATTAAATGGTAGAAAACATGTACAAAGCGGAATCAGTGTCCATTAAATAAGTCTTAATGGCGACAAATAGGCCTTTACACAATATAGATTCACACCTTTACACAATACAGCGGGTGCTAACATATGGGAATTTTTTTATTTGTTTGCATACCAACTCGTCATTCATTTCAGTGTCGCACAAATCGAGTAATTTTAAAAAAATTATAAATCCCTTCCCACGTGACATGTGAAAGTGATACAGGTCCCATACAATCTCAGGTACATGTATCTGTTCGATAAATTGTACAACCACAGGATCATTCCAGGCCTGAGTACCGGGTGAGTCAAAATAGTACATTCTTTCCCTATTTTTAAAATAGATTGCAAACCAATGAATTCCCTCACCCACCACAATGTCGGTGTTCACGATAATCCCGTACCAATTTCTCGTAGTTGGCAATTTCAATATTTCATTCTTCGCAAACACGCCGATAAATTTGGAGCGTGTGATTCGATCACTTTTCATTACTCTTTTGAGTGTATTCGCGTCCATTTTAAAAGTTTGTGACCACTTCTTGAAACGGTCAACTTCTATTACTGCTTGTGATTCGAGGCACACGAGTACACTAATAGGAATGTCTATAGGCTTGGCAATTTCCAACCTGACTGAGATATTCCCACTCTGTTGTGGATTAAGTGTGTATTTACGCCAGCAGACAAGTCAGGGGTAATATCAAATGAATAAATGTTAAATTCTTCGGCAAATTCTTTCTGCGTTACGCCAAACCCAAGCTCGTCACATGCACCTGCATTATGAGCCAGACTACTATAAGCTCTCGCGCAGAGCGGGAACACAGCGTCTGATGAGTAGTCCGTAATCATAGTCCCTCTCAACACGATGCCATTTACGTATAGAGATATATTTTTGAGGCCGAAATTCTCGAATTTAAAGGCATCCTTTTTATATTTTCCATTCGTCGAGGCGTGGTTCTGCATTCCAATTAATATCCTTTTAGGTAGGACTCCAAGGGCCACGTTTTCTAGTTGTTTCGAGGCCAACCCGGCGGGCACCGTGTATAGTTTGATCTGTACCCTGTTAATTGGGTATTTTACTGTGGCGTGTATTAAGTCTTTCTCAATTTCTATTTGTTTTGGCGAACTTAATTTCACTCGGCGTACACACAAACACGTATCCATGATGTGAATCACAAAGGGTTTAGCGCCCTCTTCTTGATCAGACCCCAGATTTATGCAGATCTCAGGATCGTGCGGTTGAGCTTACTTCAGATCACCGTTCATAAGCAGTTTCTCCTGGAATGTGAAATCTATATGAAGACGTCCAAAATACTCATATATCTCTTTTTTAGAATTTTTTAATTTTTACTTTATACCATTTTCATCTTTAGTCTGATAATAGCCCTCAGCAGTTAAAAAGGTGTCCTTCGCTTCTTTTGAAAAGTTGAGGACATTCTCCAGATAGGCTCGTAGGTGATAATACCTCGTTCCTGCCGAGGTGTTAACCTGATTTAAATACACCTCACACTGGCTGAATATGGAGTGTAAAAAGTTGGTTTCAGGGTATGCTAAGTAAATATCATCGCAGTCCGTTCCATCTGATTGGGCTATACGCAGTTTAGCGTACATCTGCATGCAGCTCAGGTCAAAAAAGTAAGGGCCTGAGCACTCGGCGAACTAGTTGTGTTTAATGGGTTAATTGTAATAAGGTCGCTATGCTCAATAGAAACCTGAGTGGGGGACATATCAAAGAGGGACAGTTCCGATTTACAGCATTGTGAACTACACGGATGGAGGAAAGGCGCCATGACGAGTCAGAAATAGTGCCACCTCTCTCGACAACTAGTAATCAGCCTATGATTCGTGAGAGTAGTGTCCTCAGCTTATATCAGTAAAAAAAAATTATCAGCCATAGGCTTCATACGCTTAGAGCACTTCTTTTTTTATTTCCTTTTACGTTTAGCGCCACGTGTTGGTAACCCCTTCTTCCTGGCAGCTCTCTGCTTTCTGCCACCACGCATTTTTCTCTTTGCATCTTTGATGATTTCGTCCCGTGTACGTTTAAAATGTTTTTTTAGAGCTTCTTTAGGCTTAGTTCCACCCATTATGTCTTCTCGCGTTAAAACCTGTTTGTAACGCCTTCCCCTAGGTACCTGGCACCCTCTTCAACAGTGGACAGCGGTGCGTAGTATGGATAAAAAATGGATCCAAGCCCACTCCCACGCTGTATCTCACCCTCGATAGACTGTGAATGGCCTTCGGGTCATTATAACCGAAAGTGTAGTTTCACTGTTAAGCTCCCATCACCGAATGGGAAATTTTTTCCCTCAATCGTTCTTATATATATCGAGATGTTGGTTAATAGATTAGTCGCAACATTCACATAATGGGGCTTGTCATATGTAATGCTCAAACTTTTCCCTCTATGGTTGGGGATGTGTGCAATGCAGCAGGCGCGCCTGGGTGTCCCCAACAAATTGTGCTCTACGATATTGCTGTAAATATAGCACATGTCTGGGATGGAGAGCTTTCACCCAATTTCTCCATCTTCAATTGATACATTAAGCTGGACAAGTCATGCTGTGCCTCGTGAAAGGTATCTCTTTGGAGAGCTGCGCTATATCGGCCCTCAGCCACAATTGTGAACAGCTCTTTATCTTTAATATTTCTACTAAGCGTTGATTTTAACTTCAATGTGCATGCAGGCGTGTCTATGTTTACGACTTCAAAAAGTAAATCGTTTGTCAGGTACGACTTTTCAAGACTCTTGTTTAACCCGTCACAATGTCCATGGCTGTATCATAATGCCGATTCCTAGCGATACATTTGTGCTATAGTACTCCTCACCGAACAGGACTGATCGCATAGTATTGTCTAACGTTATGTCTAATTGTTTGCACTCATCGATTCTTCTAAGGATCAGAAATATGATTTGCTCATTTTCAAGAGTTAAAAATTTGAAGACAAACTGGAGTTCACATAAACCCACCTCATACAAATCACGCTCCAATTCAATGGGTCCGTGGAGTTCTGTAACAAAGTTGGCGAGGGTGTTCTTAGGATGTACAGAGAGAGAAGAAGAGGACGGGAGTATGACATAGAAGTGGCTAGGCGCCATGTTGTATACTATTTAAGCTTCATTATTGCAGCAGCTTTTATATAGGTGTTGAAGCTTTCTGGGTAACCCAGTCATTTCACTAGGTACATTTTTCTCTTTCCTGAACCTTTGCTGCCTAAATTTTTTTTCAATTTTAAAAACTTTTTCCTAAATTAAATGTAACTTTCTGCAACTCCTCGCGTAAAAGCCTCCAGCGATCTCTTCCCCATTCAAATCTTCAACGTAATACATTAATATCTCGCCTTTATGTCTAATAGCACTAACTTTAAAAATCTCACGTGTCCATCCTTGCTCAAATCTCTTCGCGAATTTATTTCCCAAAAGTGATAGCCTTACATCATCATTGATTTTGAAATGTGTAGTGTGTGTTGGCAATGCTCCATCTCTTCTCACCTCTGGCAGTGCACCACTTCCTAAAACTTCGTTACGTATTGTGCCAATCGTACGGTGGTGTGAACGGTTGTATGACGATATCAATGACACGAGAACGTTTATATATCTGTATGTGTTTTTATGTGTCAAATAGGGATACATGCGTTCCTTTAGGGTACGTAGAACTCTTTCAGCGAAAGAGGCCTTATGTATAGAACTGCTAGTGTAATAACTGATATTAAACTCTGACAGCGCGACCTATAAATTCTTTCCCCATATCCGTACAAAAATAGCCAGGAACCCTTTCTTCTTTTAACAGCAACGTTTTGGTAGCTTTAGCAACTGTTTCAGGCGATTTATTCAGTGGAATTAGCCACAGATTATGAATAGGATGAAGCGGTATCCGCCACTATACACTGAATACCTTTGCATGTCTGTTAAATCCGCTTGCCAAATAAAGTTAATCGAAGCCGCTGTTGTCTTGGCCGTTTTAAACTTTTTTTCTCACCGGTTTATGAAGGGTATAAGCATCCTGCTCCCGCAAAAACCTCTCAACATCTTTTTACCTACTCCGAAAATACCTCTGTACAGTCTATTAACGCCGCCATAGGAGGCGGGGTTAGAAATGTCATAATAGCGTTTACTTAATATGTAGGCCATTTGCGTATTTTAGAGACATGTGGATAAGGTTGGCCGTTTGTGCTCTTCTTTCTCTTCTTCAGAGACGCTGCTGGTGTGGGTGATGGCGTACTCAGTTATGACACATGCGAGACTTGATCGAAGTCTTTTCACCTATTCAGATTACCTATCAATGTTTTGGGGACATTTATTTGTTGTAGTCTTGCTTTAATATGCTTCCATCCTGTTGGTGAGGGTCTGTCCCACTTTCTCACCAGATCATGGACAATGTCAACGATGTCGGATCCTTGTACCCATGTTCCTTCAACAATGACCTCGCCTGTATCGGCCCACTGTATGATGGGGTCCTCACTCAATAGATTATAAAGACTTAAACCTTTTTTCCTCAATGTATGTGGGAGACTGCTTTTTAACATACTCGATGTGTTGTGTTCCATTTTTCTTTGGTTGGTCATCTCTAACATCAGGCCCAGGTCCTGTGTCGCCATGCTCAGCGCTGCTCGCGCTGTGCCTAATAACCACGGGGAGCTCTGTCGGATTCTTATAATCTTCGTACTCATGAAGAAATTTCTGCAAAGCCTCTTGGTACAAGATCCTTTTCTCATCAGGTGACTTTTCACTGTTTAATAGGGCTAGCAACTCGCTTTCCATTCTTTTAAGCCTACTTTTACGGGGTTCTAGAGCCGTGTCTGGAATCTTTGAACTTTGCAATGAAGCATACACCTCGTGCGGAATCACTACCACCTTCTTCATTATATTAATCTAGTCAGTAAAGGACCCAAAACTGAAAATAAGATGGGTAGGAATGATCCTCCTCTTTGTACAATAATTCGCTTTTTCTTACCCACAGTTTGACTTTTATGAGCGAGCGCTCGTATTATGTTCTTGTAACGACGTAAGCGAGCCTTCTGAGGGGTTTCATTGGCACATTACATTTTATAACATTAAGACAGATTTCACAGATGCATTTTAAAAAGTCGAGTCGATATTTTTAACAAACATCTGTTGCAGTGCCCGGGGCAATCGTTGATAGATTTTTATTAATTCACGATATTTCTTCAGCCTATTTGTCATTCTGGAATATACACCGTTTCAGGTTCGTTTGGGAATATATTCGTTCTTAGAAGCACCCTAAACGTGTTTCGCGGGTGAAGGTCACAAAGCAAATATCCATAACGCTGACTTGTGGCTTCTTTATAAACCTCCAAAAACTCCTTACGTTGATTCGGGAACATTTGATTGGCTAATACCCCAATTTGTGACACATCTCTACGTGCGAATAAGACTAGATATTGTGTATTTAGCGACACATCGCGCATGTATCTATTTTTGAAAAATAGATTCTGGTTGATGAAGAATACGCTTATGTTAAGATGGTGGGAGAACACTGTAAATGTCTCGGCAAACGTTTTATCCATTTCCAACATGAGATCGTCAATTACAATAACTGTATGCTCATTACCTTTTAACGAATTAACGTCATATACACCCTTGTGGAACAAAATTTCATCTTGGTACTCGTTGAACACTGACTGATACGTCGAATAGCACCATATTACTTTATGCACAAATTTTGAGAACATCTCCCCCTTATCTTTAGTGATTTTAAGCATAAATACAGTTTTTCCACATCCTGTAGGGCCAGATATAATACATGTGGAGGGGCTTGTGAACCTGAATTTTTCTACAGATTCCATCTCTAACACGTCACACTCCTAAATGGGTCATTTACAAAATATTACAAATTTTCAGTGCTGTTTCTTATATTTTGTTTTTCTTCTTCCACAGAACCGTGAATGACGACGATGTACAGCCCCCATCATCGATATCACAGACGAACCCGATCACCGTGCAGCTACAGAATCCTTCCCCGCTGACGACCCCTCACCAGCGACACCTGTAGCATGCGATAGTTCAAAGCGGAAGCATGATGAAGAGCCCTCCACGTTAGGTATAAAGCGTGCCAGGAATGCGCCGGTGGTTAGACCCCAGTAATAGAGCCCCAACCCTCTACGTCTTACGACAGAAACCCCACAATAGTACCTTCCTCAAATATGCCCCATTATTCAGTTCCGGGTACTTCCTCCACAGCAGCTTCTAATACTGTGGAGGATGGTATAACATTGGAGTTGGTGCGCACCACTACCCCTACCCCAGCCCTGACTAGAAATTGGTACGTGGTCAAGTTTGACCATGGATCCCTGTATACCAAGAGACTGCGGCGCGTAGTTGAACGTATTGTGGAGTTTGCCCTTCACAACCGCGACGAACGTGAAGTCCGGACGAGGTTGTCCGTCAGGTTCGGGTCAGATGACGGGGACGATTTTTGGGTAGTAATACCGTTCAGACGTTTGGCGGATGTAGATATAGAATATATTTTGTGCCGTATAATGTAAGCCTCTCAAAGTAGTACAGCCTTCAATATGGACAACTTCATGGTAGATATTGACAGAGTATTCCGTGTTGCGGGTCATGATGCCACACTTTATACTCTTCATTTCAATTCTCCGGTTATTTAGAGAAAGCACTTAAACGTCGATCGTGGTTGTAGTTTTATAGCAATAGTCTTAGCTCATATTTTCACTGTGCTAAACACTTGGACGCAAAAAATTTGGCCTACGGTTGTGCAGCGTCCGTAAACTGGCTTCAGATTGTAAGCTTGAGTTTGAGTGTAATATGGGTCCTGAAGAACTGAGAAGGGCCGAGCAGGAAATGAATGCACGTATAGTCGTATTTGGAATGGATGATCGTCGTAGGACTGTGTATGTTTTTAAAAGCAGCGTGAGAGATCGTACAAGACCTCTACTTATTTTAGGATTGTCAGGAACATCGTATCTCCCCATTCGTAACATAAGGGCTCTCTACGCCAGTTATGATAAAAGTAGAAAATATGGAAGGCATCATGATTTGTGTAAGGGATGTCTCGAGTTTGCTGATGATATGGTGAAACATTGTAAGGATTGCTACATGGTATGTGAGCAGTGTAAAAGCCCCAAATGTGAAAGTCGTGTAGTTGAAACCGAGAAGAGGGAATGTAATGTGTGTAGACGTACATTTTTCAATAAGAAATGCTTTGAACTCCATAAATCATTTGGCACTTGCAGGAAAATGAGGATTTATAAGTGCGGTATGTTTCACATGATGGATAATTGGGTGAATTTCAAACATAAATGCCTTGAAATTCATTGTTCTACATGTCATGAAAAATATAAGGCGGATGGAGTGAGGCATGTATGTTATATGAAAAATGCTAAGCCTAAAAATAACCATTGTATAACCGTGTACAACGATATAGAAACTTAAACGAACGCTGAAATCAAAGAGGTTATTCCACATTTACTCGTAAGTCAGACTATCTGTGATGAGTGCATGGAGATCGAGTGTGGCGAGTGCCACAAATGTGGAAAACGGACAAACGTTTTTAAAACGAATGCACACGGCAGCCCTGTGAAACTCTTTGTATCCTATATTGTCAAATTAGCGGACAAATTAAAAAAAATGACTGTATATTCGTGCCCATAACGGGACGAAATTTGACACACAGTTCCTTTATAAGGAGTTGCTTGAACACGAGTCGTCTGCGATATTTACAGGTGATCCCTTGAAAAGAGGCAACAAACTAATACAGATGCAGATAAGAGGTAATGTACAGTTTAAAAACATTCTGCTCTTCACAACTTGTGAATTAGCAAAGCTGCCCAAGGACATAGGGGTAGCCGCTGAAGTTTCAAAAGGGTATTTCCCTTACACATTCTTCACTAACGAAACTTTGAATTACGTAGGCCTACCTCCACCCAAACATTACTTTATCTACACCAACATGAGTGATAGTGAGCTTGAAGAATTTGACCGCTACTACAACAGTTTTAATGAAGATAGTCCATACAATATCGCCGATGAATGTGAACGTTATTGCGTGAATGATGTGCGTGTACTTAGGCCATGTTTCCAGGCCTTTAGAACGATGCACATAGCCCGTTTCAAATGCGATCCGCTGCAAGTCGCGATCACGATCGCTTCATTATGTTCTACAGTGTTCAAGAATAACTTCATGTCTAAAGACACCTTAGCAGTCTTTCACAGGAACAACCCCCGCAGTTATGGGCACAAGGCTATTTACTGGCTCATACACCTACAGCAACAGACCGGGGTATATATAAAACATGCCCGTAACACGGGGGTAGTTCCCATTAAGGTCAATGGTCGTGTTTTTTGGGTTGACGGCGTAAATGAGGATCCAACCACTGGTGAGAAGACTGTGTATTCCTTTAACGGCTGCTGGTGGCATGGATGCCCGCGTGCTGAATGTGCCGTCACAGGGGACCTTTACGGAAGATCCTCCGCCGACAGCCTCACATGGACCCGTAACCGTGACCAACTTATAGGCTCCCAGTTCACTCACAAAATCGTGTGAGAGCATGAGTATGATGCACAGATGGAAACAGATGCCCAGTACCGTAAAGAAATAAGGGCCATCAAACGTTCAATGGTGTTGGACCCCCTCAAATGCGGTGACAGCTTGTTTGGAGGGCGTACAAACCCATTGAAGCTCTACTTTCCACCTACGGAGGGCGTGAAACTCCACTACTACGACTTCTGCTCTTTAAACCCCTACGTGATGAAGAACAATCCGTACCCCGTAGGTGCACCTGAAAAAATTGTGGGTCCCACCATACCAACCATCGAGGTGTTTTCTGCCTACGTATGGTGTGAAACTCCACTACTACGACTTCTGCTCTTTATACCCCTACGTGCGCCTGATAAAATGGTGGGTCCCACCATACCAACCATCGAGGTGTTTTCAGCTAAATTTAATGAACGCTACTTTGGACTCTCTTTCGTAGACGTGCTCCCCCCTCGCGTTTATGGATGCCGATCTTACCCGTCGTTATAGATCACAAGCTCATGTTTCCCATGTGCGTGAAGTGCGCAGAGTTGAACAACGGTGATTGTAACCATACAACCAACCAGCGTAAGATCAGAGGTGTATATACAAGCCCTGAGCTGGCCTAGCCGTTCGCCAATGGTACAGAATATTGAAGATACATGAGGTGTGGAGGTTGCAGAAGCTACCCAACCTTTTCACACTATATATAAACGCTTTTTTGAAGGATGAAGTAGAAGCATCAGGATATCCGCGAGGGGTTGATACCGAAGATGATAAAACAGCTTATATTCAGCGTTACCGTACCCATAAAGGTATACAGCTTGACCGTTCCCAAATTGTTAAGAATTCTGGCAAGCGCTTTAGTGCAAAGTTGTGTCTAAACAGGCTTTGGGCGAAATTTGCACATAATATCGGCACAGGGAACGTTCATTTGGCACAAAGTTATAGTGAAGTCTGGGATTATGCCAACGCTCCCGATAAAGAGGTTATGGAGCTCGTGAATGTAGGTAATACTTACATAATAAAGTACATCACCGAACTGGCCGCAGATACCTCACCGGTTACAAACATACCAGTAGCCAGCTTCACAACTGCCTACGCCCGCACCAAACTTTGGGGTCTACTGCACTCTCTTGGACGGAGGGTGTTGTACGCTGACACAGCGCGATAGTCACAGCGAGGGAGGGTGAATACATGACTGCTATTGGGAATTCCTCGGAGAGCTAACTGATGAGATCAAGAACGAGTATGGTGAGGGTGCATACGCAGACTCGTTTGTGTCAACAGGGCCAAAAACTTATGGGGTACGGGTGAGGGTGGGGGATGATATGAAGTATATCGTGAAGGCTAAGGGTATCACGCTTAACCATGCGAACTTTGACTCTTTGAAGGCTCTAGTGTGTTTGGATGATGAAAGCGACCAGCCACCCCAACTGACTGTGGGGACGCACAATAATTTTCGGGCGCAGAAACTGGGGTATGTGAAGGAACTTAGGGGCACGAAGGTATGCCGTAACACCTATAGGAAGCGTTACCAGGTGCCCTTTACCTATGATACCATACCCTTTGGCCACTTTAAGCCTTGATTGTATTTATATATATATGTGTATTGTTAACGATATGTTTATTTATCACGTATATTTGCTTCAATTAATGTTTCATTTTCTCCTTTGCGTGCGTGCGTGTGTGTGTACAGTAAAAAGCTAAGCTCCGTCCACTGTAAGATCGGTCACGTGACTCCTGCCACTACCTGAGCATATCTCTATCCCTGCGTGCTCAGTTGATCTCTGCATGCCCTTGAGCTCAGACGTGTATTCTCCCGCGTAGACGAAAAATAGTAATGGCTACCTTTAATAGTGCGTGTTCAACGTTTATGAAGTGGTATTCGCCAAAGTGCCAAGATGTGGTGGATACTGAAAAACTCCTACTCTACGGGTATTCTGGCGAGGGCATTGTAGGATTTCGTAGACAAACGATGTATTGAAGTATGTCGTAGACCTAACCTTTATAAAGGCTCACATATACAGCGAAGTAGAAGAAACAGCACGTTCAGAAGATAAGCAACGGTTATGGATAGTGAGTCTTGTTGATGAGTGGTTGACAAGCGATATTATGTCGTTACATCATACCGACTACTCGTACCCTACGGTTGAAAATGTAAATATTGTCATCATGAAGAATCTTAAGTATTTTTACCACTATATTAATATATGATATATCATGACGAGGTTTGTAGTGAGGTTGTGGCTAATGGCCTGTGTGAGTTTGTAACAGACTTTAGAGACGAGTATCGCTTGTTAAACAAAAGGAAAAATATGGGCATATGTTTCTCTCAAATAGTGCACCGGATTGTGAAGATGTTTAGTTTGTGGAAATGAACGTCTGGTGAGTGATAAAACATTAAAACCGATATTGCTTCATGTAGCGGTAAATTCTGTTTGCCCAGTATAATGGGCACAATTATTCGAACAAGCCTGTACACGCTTCAGCAGTTTATGGTGTGACTCGCTCCCCCCATCGATCCGCCCACCCGTGTACCTCACCCCTCCGAAACACACGAGTTCGAACAAACCCGTACACGTTTCATCAGCGTGACTCATTCCGCCCATAGAGCCGATCCGCCCACCTGTGGCTCATAGTCATCTCAGAGCTTGAACCGACTGGACGTGCGAATACGATGGAACTTCCTTTCAGAAGCATTCTCAATGCCACGTACAATGTGTCCGTGACGAAGTCATTGCGCGTGTTCAGGCGTGAAACCGGCACCATTAACTATGTACTTGAAACGATTTGCAGACAAGCAAGCAAACGTAATGTTATTTATTTAAGTTTTGAGGAGATGAATAGTCTTCGTGATAGTTGAGAAGTGGGATGAGGACCGTTATAAAATACCTGCTGGTGTAGGTACAAGTAGAGAACAGATTAGTGATGCCCCCTCATATGACGTTGTTTGCACGTTGTGTGTAAATAACGATCAGCCATGCATTGATATACGACTGATGTGGAAGAATGCATCTGATAATAACGTACTTGTCCCAACGCGAAACCATTTGAAATCGTCGGGTTCCGCAAGCTGAGGCCTATGTTATTTTGACACGATTCTTGAATACGCATACACCGCTCTGCTCGACGGATTTATCGAATGTAGGAGTGAACAAGGGAGGAATGGTCTAGAGCTGGATGCTTATTTAAAAGGTTTAGACTCTTCGAAATATCCCGAGCTTTCGTACAAAGCACTTGAGCGGTAGAGGGCAGAGCTTGCCTACACTGTTCACTGAAGAGCTGTATCTCTATATAATGAGTAGCTGTCGTTACGACTTGGAAGATTATTTCAATTGCCGCTATGCAGAGTGTAGAAGAGTTCACGATTGAAAAGTTCGGGACAGTAAGAAAAAAACCCCTCGATTGGAAAGGAGTGTTTATAAACTTGTATTTAATAATGATGTTGTGGTTAATGATGACCTCTTTGTGCGTGCTTTTGATTGTATTCAAGCCGTGTTTAAAGATAACTTGCCAACTGAATGTAAATTGGGCATAAAAATGGTATTAAACGATATGAAAGCCATTTATATCGAGTATAGGTATCCGTATAACTTGAGCGGTGAAGTAATGCTTCGACGGTTTTACCGTGTAATGCAAAGCAATAACGATGTGAATGTAGACTCGATTACTTGTCAGTTTAGCGTTTTGCGCCGTAGAACATAAAGTGTTTTGATGTATATTTATTTTCAATATATTTAATTATTTAATTGTGTGTATATGTGATATATATAAATATAATATATATATATATATATATATATATATATAAATATATATATATATATATATATATATATATATATATATATATATATATATATATACAGGGTGTTTGAAAACTTTCTGTACAAATTGTAATGGGGGATAGGCAACACCAAGACAAACCCTTTTCGTCTATAAGTGTATGTCCGCTGACGTCACCATTCGGCGCGAGAGGGCGCCGCTGCAATTGGCCAAAAGGTGAAGTGGGCTAGACTCGCGCTTGCCGCGGGCATTCTTAAATCGGACGTAGTACGCGTAACATGGAGCGCTTCACGACTGCTGAGATGGCTGACATGCATATGGTGTATGGGGCTGCCAATGGAAACGGAAGAGCTGCTGAGGTTGTACCGACAGCGCTTCCCAAACAGACGTGTGCCAAACCACCAAACGTTTGCGCATTTGCATCGGCGACTGCGAGAAACTGGAACATTCCATGCAAACATGCATGACACTGGTCGGGAGAGAAACGTGCGCACTCCTGACATGGAAGAAGAAATCCTACGGCGATTTGAGGACAATCCAAGCGCAAGCACGCGAGGTGTTGCACGTATCCTCGGTGTGAACCACGACCTGGTCTGAAGAGTGTTGCACGAGCAGCAGTTACATCCGTTTCATCGTCAGAGAGTCCAGGCATTACAACCTCGGGATTACCCTCTTCGTGTGGAATTCGCACGCTGGTTTCTGCAGCAGACAGCGGTGCAGCCTAATTTTCCGGTTTATGTGCTGTTCTCAGATGAGGCCTGTTTCACACGTGAGGGTGTGTTTAACATGCACAATTCTCACGTGTGGGCGCACGCAAATCCACATGCTACACGGGTGCATGCTCATCAAGAACGGTTCGCCGTCAATGTTTGGGCGGGTATCGTCCATGGCAAGTTGATTGGGCCGTACCTGCTGCCTGCCCGACTCGACGGGCGGGTTTATCGGATATTTCTTGAAGAAACGTTGCCGGAACTGCTGGAAGATGTTCCCGTGGCTATTCGTAGACGAATGTGGTTTCAACACGACGGGGCCCCAGCACACTCCAGCAACGATGTGCGGGATTATCTGAACGCCACTTTTGGGGACCGATGGATAGGCCGGGGTGGGCCCGTAGCCTGGCCACCGAGATCGCCAGATTTAACATGCCTCGATTTCTTCCTGTGGGGACACTGAAGAACCTCGTGTACGAGACTCCCATTTACTCAGAAGAAGACCTCGTAGCAAGAATCGCTGTCGCCGCTGGAACTGTTCCCGAAATGCCGGGAATCTTTCGACGTGTACGTCGGTCAATGCTTCGACGCTGTCGGGCATGCATTGATGCTACCGGTCGCAACTTTCAGCACCTTCTTTAAATAAACATGCCTTCTTTAAATAAACATGTTACGCGTACTACGTCCGATTTAAGAATGCCCGCGGCAAGCGCGAGTCTAGCCCACTTCACCTTTTAGCCAATTGCAGCGGCGCCCTCTCGCGCCGAATGGTGACGTCAGCGGACATACACTTATAGACGAAAAGGGTTTGTCTTGGTGTTGCCTATCCCCATTACAATTTGTACAGAAAGTTTTCAAACACCCTGTGTATATATATATACATATATATATATATATATATATGTGTGTGTGTGTGTGTATATATATATATATATATTATATATATATATAGGTGCGTCACTGCATAAGGGAGAAAACCTGAAGGTGGTCCATTTCTTTCGCTCGCTTTCTCAGTTAAGCCGCTGAAGGAGAAAACACCACAGACAAATTTTCATTTGAGTAGCCGTTTATTTAGGGGTCGCGCAAGCATCCACTACAAATTTTGTACACCACATACTACATATATTCTGGGATTGGTTTCCCCGTACTGATTATTTTCAGGGGAAGTAACTCTATGAAAACTATATCTTGTTTAACACTCTTAATATTTAAAACATTACAGCATATGAAGACATAATTCGTGTTTTATATTTATAAAAATACATTTTGCTACTACACTTTGTTAAGGATGTATTGAAAAACAGATAATTTAATAAAAGAAAATATACTATAAAATACATTTCCACAAAAACCTACAAATAACAACCACATTCCAGACCTCAGAATTAATGGTAATTCCACAATACATGTTAATCATTTCAATTTCCTAGGCATTTACTTTGACAAGAACTTAAACTGGAATGAACACTGTAAAATAATTGGAAAAAAAACAGCTAAACTTATATATTATATTCTGGGATTGGTTTCCCCGTACTACGTGAACACCAACAAAACGAAAGAAATTGACAAACAATACTCGGAAATGGCATGAAAAGAACTAAAACCTTCAGAAAGAAAAAAATTTTCAGCGAAGAAGGTCCTTCTTGGATGAGGGCCACTCCTCTTTCAGCAATGTCGTTAGTCACGAGGAGCTTCCCGACCCGTTCCTTCCCCAGATTGTACCCGTCTGATGTTATCCAGGCCGCAGGGGGCATTGACAAGAACGCAGTATCGATTTCAAGATTGTAGAAGATCCTCTTAGTTGTGGAGGTGAAGAAGTCCGGAAGATCTTTTGCAACGACGTCTCTTGCGACGGCCAACACACTAGGGCTGGGATCGAGGGATCCTTCCACAGAGTTCATGTTAGAGACCATCTTGAGTTTGTCAGCATCTGCAACATCGTAGTCGAAGAGAGCGAGACCGACTGTAACTTCAGAGAAGTACCATAGATGCCGACTCATTGCCTTCGTGCCGGCTTCCTGGATGATGGGATCCTCATGTTCCGCGAGTTCCTTGAGCAGCGTGAGGTCCATTCGTGCTGCTGCGGAAGCTGTCTTGGCTGTAAACCAGACGCGTAGGTAATGCTTTACGACGAAAATGCAGAAATCTCCGAGCTTTTCCCAGAGAAGTCCCATGCGGTTCGGGCCACGAGAGGAAGGACTTTGCGGCCGCAAGAGTCTATCAAACTCCTTGAACATCCAAATCTTCAGGGTTTCCCCAACAACCATATTTCATTAGCTAGCTTAGCTTTTTCACTTCTTTAGCACCTTTCGTCGCCATTTTCATTAAGCAAACCACTTGTGGAAGAAAAGAAACCAACAATTAATAGAGAGCCTCATATAGAAAATCTTAACCCCATGTATTCCAGGGTATTTTAACGAAAAGAACAGCCGAGGTGGGGCCATATGACATATATATACTGATAATCCAGATCATATGGCCCCCATCCCGGTATAAATAGGGTTATTAATTCACTGGGCGCGACCCCTAAACATTGATATATTGAACTGATTTTTATACTGCCAGGTTTTCTCATTAAGTGGATCAAAACTGCAAGCGAGCGAACGCGTGTGACAATTTCATGTTTTTTGATGCACCCTAAATTATTTATATATATATATATATCCTGTACTAATATGGAACTGATTATACTCCTTCGTTTTGTATACAGGGTGTCCCAGAATTAACTATCTATTTCAATGAAATCGGACAAATTTAATAAAAACTGACATAATTTTGTGTTTATTACTAAATTATGATACAAAAACAAATAGATTTATAAAGTCATAAGTCAAAACTTTATTGAGAAGTTTCAACATGTGCACCGTCTGTATCTCTGCAAATTTCAAATCTATCCTCAGCGCTGCGAAACACATTTTGAAGCATTTCAGGTGTTATCTCCCGCACTGCCAACTGGATGCGTTCTTTAAGTTCAGCTAAACTATTGATCTTTTGGCGATAAACCTTTGTTTTTATGAAACCCCATGCATAGAAATCCAGGGGTGTCAAATCCGGAGAACGCGGAGGCCAAGGTCGAGGTCCTCCACGTCCAATCCACCGATTCGGAAGGCGTCTGTTGAGGTATTCTCGAACAATTAGAGCATAATGACATGGTGCTCCATCTTGTTGAAACACAACATTATCAAGAATGCCATCATCAAGAAGCTGTGGTTCGAGAAACTGCTGAAGCATATCAAGGTAGACGGTACCTGTTACAGTTGCTTCCGCAAAGAAGAATGGGCCATAAATTTTGGATTTGGTCATTCCAAGCCACACGTTAACTTTTGGAGAGTCTCTTTGCCATTCTATGACTTCAGACGGTCTTTCATTGGACCAGATACGACAGTTGTGTCGATTGACTTTACCACACGTGTGGAAAGTCGCCTCATCACTGAATAAGATGTTATCCAATAAATTTTCATTTTCGATTTGATCCACAATTTCTGCACACCTTGCTGCTCGATTTGGATAATCCTCTTCATTTAGGGCATGCAGTACTTGAATGTGATAAGCCTTTTTCATCAGTGTCGAGCAAGATTCTATGAACTGTTGTCTTGGATATGTTGAGTCTTCGACCGGCCTCCCTAACCGAAGTTGTTGGTTCATCCTCAAACAATTGTCGTACCTGTTCGGTACTGTTACGTGCTGTCCTTGGGCGTCCTCTTCCCACCTCGTCGTGTACGGATCCAGTTCTTTTAAATTTGTTCACAAGTTCACGAATCGATTTGTCTGTAGGACCGGTTCTGTGGAATCTTCTTGTAAATTTTTCTCTGATTTCATTACATTGCATTCCTTTGATACGGGATGTTACAACAAAGATGCGTTCTTGTGTATTCATTATTAATAGGGTTCTGAAAGAGAATGAAAATAAAACTATGAAAAACTATGAAAAAATTATGAAAATAAAATTATGAAAAAATTTAGAAATTTATACATTTTTAACACATATTAAACATGATAAACATAAATAAAAGTGTGTTTTAAAAAAATTTGTCCGATTTCATTGAAATAGATAGTTAATTCTGGGACACCCTGTATTATTATTTTCAATATATTTAACTATTTAATATAACTGTGTATATATTTTTTTGCTTGTACTAATATATTGATGGTTATACTACATCGTTTTGTATATTTTTTATTATATATTCCTCGTTCGTATTTCTTATGCTATTATTATTTTTTGATCATATATATTCCATCGTTTCATTGTATATTTATTTTGATTATATATTCATCGTTCGTATTTCTTATGCTATTATTATTTTTGATCATATATATTCCATTGTATATTGATTTTCTATATATTTCGTGAAATTGAATCCATTAATTCGTCTAAATAAACAGAATGATGTAATGGTGTTTTATTTAATTCTTTTGGTTGTACACGACATTTAATTACATCAAATGGCTGCCTTCTGAAACGGCTGACGGATTTCTAAGCCAACTGTCAAAAATATCTGGATCGCACAATCTGGCAACCCTAATAATGTACACCTGAACAAGCCATTTACGCCTTTTAAGTCAACTGGCTGTTTAAACCAGAATATATGCTTTAATTAAATAAATAAACGCAATCTGGCAACTAAAAAATGTACACCTGAACAAGCCATTTACGCCTTCTAAGTCTACTGGCTGGTTAAGCCATCTGGCGAGAATATATGCTTTAATTAAATAAATAGCGCAATCTGTGAGCTCAGCCAGATAAGCCAACATTCCCCCTTTGGTGCATAACATCTTGCAACATTTCCCCTCCACTTGTTGCATAATTTATGCAACATTTGCAATTGCATTGGACTCTCTCCTTTTACGCCCATGCTACTGTCCATACCCCTTTTCTAATCGATAACACTGGTCTGCGTCATTTTTTAGGTCAAGGTTTTTTTAGTTGTTCTTTTATAAGTTTTGCATGCTGAATTAAAAAATGTAACTCAATTTGCTCAATCAGGTCATGTTTTTATGCTATCTCAATTTTAAAAAAAATTAGATAACACTGCCCAACAAAAAAAATGTTTTGCTGCTGATTTAATTCTAAGACCTGTTTCTGGATAATATTGATGTGCTAATTTCAAAAATCACCTTAGATTTTGTCCATCACATCAGGTTTTCGTGCAATGCAATATGCCTCTTTTGGGTGATCCATGAAGGGCGCTTATCAAAATTGATGATTTTTGAGACCTGTTAACAACTGTTTTGCTGTTAAAATTTTATGTGGAATACGCAAATCTGTGCATTAAATCTAAAGGTCATGTACAACATATTAAAATCTTGGGTATCTGTGATTTCCCCAGGTGTGAGCGTGACGTCATGATCTGAGAGAGATTTCCCATTGGCGGAGTGAGAGCAGCCGGTTCCGCTAGTGACGTCAGTCTGTCCTGGTTGGATACAGCTGCAAAGTGTGTGACGTCATCGCCTGCTCGCCACATGATTGGGAGCGGCACAGAGTTACATGTGCGGCAGTTATTTGCGATCAGTGGTGAGTGAAGGGTGCGTTGCAGCTCATCATCATCATGTCTGCTGTTCGAAGAAAGTGTTCAAACAGCCCAGATGTTTTCTGCTACATTTGTGGATGCTTTACGTTACTAAAGCAGAGGATGAACATTACTGATTTCGTAAAAAAGGCATACCTGGCCTATTTTAAAGTTAAACTTGGAGATCAGGATAAGTCGTGGGCTCCTCACACTGTTTGCAAAACTTGTGTGGAACATTTACGACAATGGATAAATGGAAACGGAAAAGGTTTGAAGTTTGGCATTCCTATGGTATGGCGAGAGCCCAAAAATCATTCAGATGATTGCTACTTTTGCCTTGTGAAGACTTCTCGCTTCAACGCAAAGAATAAACACCATCTAAAGTATCCTAACCTAGATTCAGCAATCAGACCAGTTTCTCACTCAGATGAAATTCCTGTTCCAATTTTCACGGACCTTCCAACACTCACAGAAGATGATGAAGATATGGAATTACCTGATGAGATCGAACGTGATATCACTGATGATTTTGAACAGCCTTCTTCATCAACGACACCTCAGCGATTTAATCAACTTGAGTTGAATGATTTAATTCGTGATCTCAGCCTTTCAAAGAGTCTCATAATTATTAGCTTCAAGATTGCACGAGAAAAATCTACTTCATCCTGGGACAAAATAACACTTATCGCAATAGGGAAAGAGAATTGTTGCATATTTTTGCAGAGAAGGATTTGGTTTACTGCCATAATGTAGAAGGCTTTTGAATGCAATGGGTGTAACCCACTATAGCCCAAATGAGTGAGATTGTTTTATAGACAGTTCAAAAAAAGTTTAAGTGTGTCTTGCTTCACAATGGGAATGAATATGGCGCGATTCCTATTGGTCATTCAGTGCATCTAAAAGAAGAATATGAAAACATAAAAATAGTGCTGTAGAATGCTAAATATGATGTTCATAAATGGGTGATTTGTGTTGACCTGAAAATGGTCAACTTTCTTCTTGGCCAACAAAATGGCTACACAAAGTATCCATGTTTCTTGTGCTTATGGGATAGTCGCTCCAAAGCTGA
This sequence comes from Bathynomus jamesi, assembly GCA_023014485.1. Lineage (NCBI taxonomy): Eukaryota > Metazoa > Arthropoda > Malacostraca > Isopoda > Cirolanidae > Bathynomus > Bathynomus jamesi. Next base: position 391,342 of record JAJOZX010000893.1, on the reverse strand, counting down.
ACAGTGGGTAAGGAAAAGTGGCCACTAAGGCAAAATTTAAATGTAGGAGATAATATTGTAAACGAGCCATTGGTGGATCGAGAAAAATATCATTTTTTCCACCACTCCACATCAAACTTGGGCTTATGAAGCAGTTTGTAAAAGCTTTGAATAAAGAAGGTGATTGCTTTAATTACATATGTGCAACCTTTCCAGGTTTTAGTGATGAGAAGCTTAAAGCTGGTATATTCGATGGTCCCCAGATAAGAAAACTGATGAAAGATCCGCAGTTCAGTAACTCAATGACCGAAACGGAGGCAAGAGCTTGGAATGCTTTTGTGGCAGTAGTTAAGAACTTCCTAGGAAACAAAAAGTCTGAAAATTATAAAAATCTTGTAAAGGATTTGCTTGTAAACTTTCAGCAGTTGGGTTGCAACATGAGCATTAAAGTTCACTATCTCAACAGTCATCTGGATAAATTTCCAGAAAATCTTGGTGATGTTATGAAGAGCAAGGTGAAAGGTTCCACCAAGATATCAAAGTGATGGAGAACGATACCAAGGAAGATGGGATACCCATGTGATGGGCTGACTACTGCTGGAGCCTGCAAAGAGATTGTCTTGACATCTCTCATTCTAGGAAGTTCATATAAGAGAAAATTTATCAGCACTGGAAAAAGTAAAACAAGAAAAAGACAATGTTAAGAAAACTGGTCCCGTGCTTGCTTTAATATGGATTCATTTTTTGCTTATTTAAAACACTTTTAATCACTTTATGTGTCAATATACCATTGTATATTAAAGTTCACTCCCTGCACAATTGTTCTTTTCCATGCTGATTCTAGTATGTAAAACTCATTTTTTGAAAGAAAAAACATTGGCATAACCCTGCCAAAATGCGATATCTCCAAAATATCCGTATTTGATTGCTCGAAAACCTGACGTGATAGGCAAAACCTAAGGTGATTTTTTAAATCAGCACACCAAAGTTATCTAAAAACAGGTGTTAGAATTAAATCAGCAAAATTGGTGTTGGGCAGTGTAATCGTTATGAAATGAGCAAGTTTATTTTTTTAAAACAGACTTACATTTTAGCCAAGTGTTAGCCAAGCTCTATATAATAAACAGACACAACTTATTTCTAATTACGATTGTCATTACTGTTTTTCAGCATGAATAGAATGTGCAAGAATGACCCAAACAGGTTCTGCTACATCTGTGGTAAAGTCACTATGTCAGACCGGCAGTCAAACATCACACATTTTGTGAGGAAAAGCTATCACGCCTACTTTGGAGTTAAACTTGGTGATCAGGACAAAGCCTTTGCCCCTCACATATGCTGCAAAACGTGCGTTGAAAGTCTGCGGCGCTGGATCCACAAGCAGGTAGAGTGTCTACCTTTTGGTGTCCCAATGGTGTGGAAGGAAGAGATCATACTACTGACTGTTATTTCTGTATGACAAACCTACAAGGTAAGTTAGTATGAATTTCATTTTATACTTACAAAAATATGCCTGACAATATATGAGATATGTCTTTATCTTATCTTTATCTGTCTTTATCTGTTTCCTTTTAGGCATAAATCGAAAAAACAAGCAACACGTAAAGTATCCAGACGTGCCATCTGCCATAAAGCCAGTGCCTCATGGACCAGAAATTCCAATTCCAACGCCGCCCGACAACTTTGATTCGTCGTCCGACTCAGATGAAGAAATGGATGACGGTGACATATCTGGTACATACCAACCTACTGCCGAGACAAGTCAACCCAAACTCTTGAGCCAAGCTGAGTTGAACGATTTGACAAGAGATTTGTGCTTGTCCAAAGAATCTGCTCAGTTGCTAGGGTCACGTCTTCGCGAAAATCGTTTGTTAGCTCCAGAAACAACATTCTTCTGGTATCGCAGCCGCGAAGAAGAGTTTCGAGAATATTGCACGTTGGACGAAGAAGCTTCGCTGGTTTACTGTAACAACGTCACCGGCCTCATTGCAGCTATGGGTTTAGCGTATGACCCTACAGAATGGCGGCTCTTCATCGACTCCTCAAGCAGAAGCTTGAAAGCAGTACTACTCTACAATGGTAACAAGGTCGCGTCTGTTCCGGTGCGTCACTCGGTGCAGATGACTGAAAGTTATAGTAACATGGAGCTTTTGCTAACTGCTTTGAAGTACAAACATCACAACTGGATGATATGCGGAGACCTAAAGGTATGTTCATGTCTACAAAAAAAATACAAATATATATATATATATATATATATATATGCCCTGATATATATTAATATATATATTATATATATATATACATATGAAATAGGATCCCTCCTAAGGAGACGTCGTTTTACATTTAGGATAAAAACGAAGACGTAGAGCAAAAAAGTCATTATATTTGGCTGCAGCCGACGTTTCGGACAACTCTACCCATTTTCAAGGCCTAATAAATAAAAGCTAAAATTAATGCATGACAAAAATATACGAATGTCTAAAACTAAAACTAATTTATAGTACAAAATTAAAACACTTCAAGAATAAAAATTAAAAAGCATAAAATAGGCATAAGCCAAAAACAAATCAAAAGTAAAAATTATATAAATGACAAAAATATACGAATGATAAAAATAAAACTTAAAAACTAAAAACATTCAAACATAAAATAGTTAAAAAACTTTACTAATAAAAAGTTAATCGAAAAAACACAAAAGTGCATCAAACATACCATGCTCACTGACAGCCACAAAAAAACTGAGGCGAAAAGTTTTTAAGTTTTATTTTTATCATTCGTATATTTTTGTCATTTATATAATTTTTACTTTTGATTTGTTTTGGCTTATGCCTATTTTATGCTTTTTAATTTTATTCTTGAAGTGTTTTAATTTTGTACTATAAATTAGTTTTAGTTTTTGACTTTCGTATATTTTGTCATGCATTAATTTTAGCTTTTATTTATTAGGCCTTGAAAATGGGTAGAGTTGCGCGAAACGTCGGCTGCAGCCAAATATAATGACTTTTTTGCTCTACGTCTTCGTTTTTATCCTAAATATATATATATATATATATATATATATATATATTATATATATAATATATATATATATATTATATTTATAGGTTATAGCCCTAGTGCTGGGTCTACAAGGCGGCTACACCAAATACCCCTGTTTTCTCTGTCTGTGGGACAGCCGAGCAGACAAGCAACACTACGTACAACGCGACTGGCCAGCAAGACGTGGCCTGGAACCAGGTTCGCACAACGTTCTGTCACACGCTCTCGTGAATCCGCAGATGATTCTACTTCCGCCGCTGCACATCAAGCTCGGACTTATGAAGAATTTCGTCAGAGCACTCAACAAAGAAAGCCGAGCTTCCGCTTTCCTGAATCAGAAATTTCCACGCGTCAGTGAGGGCAAACTGAAAGCAGGTATTTTTGACGGCCCTCAGATCAGGGAGCTAATGAAAGATGCTCAATTCGACGAAAGTCTGGAGGACAATGAGATCAATGCCTGGTTCGCATTCAAGTCCATTGTCACGAATTTTCTGGGCAACCACCGAAGTCCAGAGTACGAACGTGTTGTCGAGGAGCTCCTGCAGAGCTTCCAGGCTCTTGGTGCACGTATGTCCATAAAGATGCATTTTCTCAGCTAGCATTTAGACTACTTTCCGGACAACTGCGGTGATGTCAGCGATGAGCAAGGAGAGCGCTTCCACCAGGATATTCGAGTGATGGAAGAGAGGTACCATGGCCGCTGGGATGTGAACATGCTCGCGGTCTACTGCTGGTGCCTCAAGAGAGACGTTCCAGCTGTGGAACACAGACGAGTCTTTGAGAAAGCCCTTTCGTCCACATTAACTGTACTCGTGTACCATTTTTTATATACTTTGTACATTTTCTGTCAATTTAAGTCCGTTTTAAAAAAATAAACTTGCTAATTTCATAACGATTATTTTCGAATTATCTATTTTTTTTAAATTGAGATAGCATAAAAACCTGACCTGATTGAGCAAAATGAGTTACATTTTTGAATTCAGCATGCAAAAATTATAAAAGAACAACTAAAAAACCTTGACCTCAGGAAAAAAAAATTCAAACGCAGACCAGTGTAATGTTTAATTATAATCTTATCTTCCTCTGAAAATGGCATATTCACTATATTTTATAACCCTGCAAAAAAAATCGTATATTACAATTTACAAAAGTGAAAATGGAAATAAAGGATTCTTGATTAGTTTGTCGAGTATCAGTTGTAGTATTATTATAGAAATATGTAATAAATCATTATTTTTGATAGCTTCGAACTGAAATTTGGTTTACAGGTAGATGTTTTATCGTTTACGTGTGTAAGTTTCATACTAATTGTTTGAAAAATGTTGATTCCATGGATGTTTTTAGAGTGAACCCTTTCCATTTCTAGTTCACAATAAAAGCTTTATTTCATTTAAACCAGACAACGCCCGATGCTGTAAAATTAAAAAAGTCAAGTTCATGGCCCCGACCATGCAAAAAAAGGGTTTATTTAATTTTATATAATTGACGTACATTGTACACCTAGATACGTTCCTAAAAAGAAAAAAGAGATTGGCTTTTCCCGGATACACCCTATTTTAAATCTAAAATATTAGCCATTTAGTACGTCCTTTCAAATAAAAAGTCACGCGCAAAGTGAGGTGCAACAAAGAGCTATAACGTAGGCACCTCGTGCTAATGACGTCACCACCTCGCGTGACTGACGCGGAGGAGGTTCCGGTTTTTCTAATATAAAAGAAGACGCTCCACGCCCTTAAATCAGATTTCTTCACACGGCGGTTAGACGAGGATTTCCGGATCGGGGCAACGAAGGCCCAATCCGTATAGAGAGATTAATTCAGATTCCGACACCCCGCGATTACCGTAGAGAGGAGAAGCGAATAGACAACATTACGTTGAGCAACGCCAGACTAGCCTCCGGGTTTGAGAGAGGGATCGAGTCGCGTGAAGAGGTCTTGGGATAAATTATAACTGAGCAGTAAAGTAACTTTGATTTAAAGTCGAACCAACACCGACTCGATAAATTTAATTTTTGAACTGTAATAACGCCCTAATACAAGTAAAGTAAAAGAAAACTTTGTCAAATGTTTCCGTGTCCCCCGCGAGCCTTTAATTCGCACTCCCCTCAGCACACCTAAGGAGGTAAGACATAGCGACGACTTCTTCAGGTCATCAGCATCGAGAGTATAATCTGTTGTAAGTGGCAACTTCTCCCAGCGAAACCAAAACAGACTGAAGCATACAACATATGTATATATATGATAGAAAGTGATAGGTCTAGTTTGGGACTCTAATAGAATAATAATAAAAAATAATTAAAAAAAAAGGGCAAATTAGGTACTTTATGACGAAAAAGCACTTTTTCCTGTAAACGCAAAAATAAGCAAAAAAGGCATTTATGGCATTTTGCCTGAACATCCGGGCTCTGATTATAAGCAGTCTAATCCGACCATAAGAATATAAAATAAGTTAAAAGATTATACAGTAAAATATAAAAGAAAAATAAAATAATGATAACATTTGGGGTGGTTTTACCTTCGTAACAACAAAGGCTATGTGACGGAGAGGACTTACATGAAATCCGAACTACGGGACACTACATCATCTGAAGGCAGAAGACAGTCACCCATCCAATTACTGCTGAGATTCGACGTCGCTTAACCTCACTAATCTAACGAGGAAGGAAATACATCACTAATCTTAGAAAGAATACCATCTAAATCAGTGGTTCTAAACCTGGGGTACGCGAGGGAATCTTAGGGGTTATGCGACGGGGTCCTGAAAATATAACCCTTTTAATTTTATATACGATTAACAAACAGCCACAAGTCACACGGTTGTAGAGAAAGTAAAAATCCTCTAGGGATACTGAAAGGAACACTGAAATAACAAGGCGATTGGGTGTAACTTCGGTTAATGAGAATATTGACAGGAACCAACTGAGATGGTACGGGCATGTCCAACGAATGCCGGTGGAAAGGACAGCAAGAAGAATGCTGGAATGGGCCCTCAAAACAGAAGACCAGTTGGAAGACCCAAGATCCGCTGGATGGATAACATCAAGAATGCTGTCGAGAAGTGTGGAATCAGTCTCCAACGGGCGAACTTGATGTGTGGAGATCGTGAGGCATGGAGAAGTCTCGTCCGAGGGCTCCCAACTGACAGACCGCTTTAGGTCTACCAGGCGCCTGGTAAGAAATGGTAAGAAAGGTAAGAAAGCCTCTCGAAAATCCAGAAAATTCCTTGAAAGAGTTCAAGGGGTACAGAATAAGAAAAACGTACAGAACCGCTGATCTAAATCTTCATTATCGTCAAGCAACACAAACTTGTCATTCACCTACAGTCCCCTGCAGTAGTTCCGCTCCACTTTCTCCGCGATGTGGAGGCAACGCAGTCCCTCTTTCTCCCCCACCATCACTCCCTCCCTTTCCCCCTCTCCCTCTCGCTATCCCCCTCTTGTCCTTCCCCTCTCCTTTCGCTACACCAAAAACGACGATATTACGAGATCAAACTATCTGCATGGAATCGCACAATAGCTGAAATTAATCATCATAATGTAAAGGAATACAACACTTATTTGTAAGTGTTAATATCGAATCACGATATGACTAAAAGTATTGCATCACGAATGATCCCAAAATTCGAAGGACACTGTAATTCGGCGTGTCAGATTACTATTCGAATAGCATCTAATTTTAAACTGTGATTTGAACCCAGCGACGAAATATATTAAATAATATACATTAATATATATATATATATATATATATGTAAAAATTAATAATTCTAACATTCATTTTTGCATATAAACTCCAAACTCGCGTGACACTCCAACTGTATACAAAATGTAAGTTTGGAAAAAATTTAAATTTTCTTTCTATTTTATTTCTACTAAATAATTGATGAATTATTTCTTTTTTTGAATTAGCTAATCATTTTTTAGATTAAGCTTAATCATGTAATCGTGTTAAATTCTGCAATGTTAATTTTTTATACATTCTCTCTTAGTTGTAAAATATGAAGTTATAACTTGCCAAAACTCTAAATTAATACTTAATTTTAAATTTTAAGCATTTCATTTTGGCTCATATGCATGTTTAATTTTAATCCATAATAAAATGCATATTTCAATTTCCATTTTTAATTAACTCGGCAAATCATGAAAATATCAGATCTGTCAATATACTGTTTAAAAGAAAAAATAGGACTTCATCTTCAAATATCTTACTTATCTGCCAGTATACTGTTACAGCCAAAATTTACCTCTATCTTCAAATAATTTGCAAAAACATTCAGCCTATTGAGAATAAAAAAACAGTTCAGCATTAAATAATAATGATGTCACCAAATTACACTGGTCAACAAAGATTTTTCATCAGAGTAAAATTTGTGGTGGCTGGAGAGCATTTTTCACGCTGATTCCAAAACTGCATTTAGATTTTTTCAAGCACGTATAGTTTTCAAGATGAAGGCATATATATAACTACACAGATTTAACCATTTTAAATAGGCAAAATACTAATATTTCAACATTTGATTGAGTTTATTTTATTGTGTTTTTTTAGTTTATTCATCTTATTTATTTCAATTATCTTAATTATACATCTTATGTATTTCAGGTGTGAGCTTTTACGTCTAGCAGCATTGTGATTCAGGCAACAACGCCGTGCTTTGTGTGTCAAAAGATCAGTCCAGTCCAAGAACTTGTTGTGTCAAGTTGGTGTACATTTTTATTGAATTTATAGTTTGCTCAGGTCAGTCAACATGCCTCGACAATGTAAGAATGACCCCGACAAGTTCTGTTTCGTATGCGGCCAGTTGACAACTAAAACACAGCGACGAAGTATTACAACCGACATTAAGAAAATATACAAGCTATACTTTGGTTGCCATCTAGGTGACCAAGATAAACCATGGGCGCCACATCAAATCTGTTCTGGCTGTTCAAATGGATTACGTGATTGGCTTAACAAAAAGAAAGCTTCAATGCCATTTGCCATACCCATGATATGGAGGGAACCGAGAGATCATCATGAAGACTGTTATTTTTGTAGTGTGAACTTAATGGGGTTTTCTGCCAAGAACAAACACCAGATTGTATATCCAAACTTGGATTCAGCACGTAGACCAGTAAAACATGATGAAACATTGCCCATTCCAATTCCCCAAGTGATAGGCTAGATTCTATCATAGATGACATGGAAAGTGATGAAGGTGCAACTGGCGTTTCCGGACCATCTACAGAACCAGAGTACACTTTTGAAGGTAGACATTTAGAGCCTAAAAAGTTAACCCAAGGACAGTTGAATGATCTTGTTAGAGACTTATCGCTGTCTAAAGAGAAATCAGAGCTTCTCGCCTCAAGACTAAAGGAGAACAATTTACTTGAGAACAATGTTCGTATTAGTTACTACTGAAAGCGGAATATTGAATTAACAGCATTCTTTTCAGTAGACGGTCCTCTCTGTTATTGCCATGACATCAATGGACTATTTACAGCAATATCTCAGACGTATGTAGCATCTGAGTGGCGCCTCTTTATTGATTCGTCGCAGAGAAGCCTGAATGCAGTTCTTTTGCATAATGGTAATATAATGCCATCCATCCCCATTGCCCATTCCGTCCATCTAAAAGAGACATATGACAATATGGATATACTACTTAAGGCAATCAAATACGACAGTCATCAATGGAATGTTTGTGGAGATCTAAAAGTTATAGGAATGCTTATGGGTATGCAGTCAGGATTCACAAAATTTTGTTGTTTCCTTTGCCTGTGGGACAGTCGCGCCACTATAGAACATTACACCAAAAGTGACTGGCCACTTACATATGTCCCAGGGATAAGCAATGTCCAGTCTGTCCCTTTAGTGGATCCCCAAAAGATCTATCTGCCACCTCTTCACATTAAACTTTGTTTAATGAAGAATTACTGCAGCAAAATTGAAGGAAGGAATTTTTGTTGGGCCACAAATAAGGGAGGTTTTGAATGACACTGAATTTGAAAAAGTCCTAAGTCCGCTGGAATTGAAGGCTTGGCTGGCGTTCAAATGGATATGTGAAAACTTTCTTGGAAGCAACAAGTCACCTGCGTATAAGGATGGAGTCAAGAACCTCCTTGATGCCTTCAAAGAAATGGAGTGTCGAATGTCGTTAAAAATTCACTTCCTGCATTCCCACTTAGATTTCTTTCCTGAAAACCTTGGTGCAGTGAGTGACGAGCAAGGAGCACGCTTCCATCAAGATATTCAGATGATGGAGAAGCGCTACCAAGGATATTGGAATGAAAGCATGATGGCGGACCATTGTTGGATGCTGTATCGTGACAATCCAGGCCAAATTTACAAAAGGAAATCACACTCACAGCGCTTTTAATAAAATAATGTATATATTCTTTATTTATAAGTACATTGAATAAGGTATATGATGTATTTGTTGTTTAGCATTCCTAAGTGTGATCTATACATCCATAAATTTTCTTATAGCAATATCAAAAACTTAAAAATATCAAAACCAGTGTATCTATATAACTATACGTGCTAGAAAATAAATAAAACCAGATTCGGAATCAGCGCGAAAACTGCATTAAGAAATGTGTGATCATGTTTGTGATGAGAAAAAAAAGTTTCATTTTGTTGGCCAGTGTTATTAATATATAAACTCTTGTAATTTTTCAAATTATCATTCTGATTATTCTGATCTGACCTAGAGGCTGAAGCATTACCTGTAATATTTTAGAACCGGTAAATTCAGTTAGAGGATTTCTTTGTCTTTTCCTTTGGGCCCTGCTTTCTCCAGAGAATTTAGTTTTAAAATAGAATAAATAATTTCCCGATACGCTACAAGAAGAATTGGGAAACCGTCAGATAATTTAGTAAGTTTTCACAGAATACTCCGATCCACTAGAAGAAGAAATCGGAGTGAAGTTAAAAGAAACTATTGCGATTCCCTACACGGTAACAGCCACCCCAGTGTGAGAAAATCGGTTGCTGCCATCTAACCAGAACCCCGTCAACCTCGAACCACTCAAGGCCATAGACGGAGGGTTAACATATTGTATATTACAGGATAACTGCCCTGTTCCTACTGCCAGGATTATCAGACGGTGATTTCAGGAACAACGAGATGTCGAGCTGCTGAACTGAAGGGGGTGTGACCTAAACCCCATTGAAAATGTGTGGGAAAATGTGGTTAACGCTTGGGAGCCTGGGCAGAAGCGGATATCTCATTTTGACACCTGCTGCAACACACCATGGCAGAGTGGGAAGTTTTCCACACGAACCCACGAACCTACAAGTCTTCTACACTCATGTGGCATCTGTTCCAAATAGGCTACGAGAGGTCATTAATAATAATGGAGGATGGACCAAGTATTGAGAATGTGTATAATAATGTTATGGATGTAATGTAGTAAATATATATTTATTTACTTGAACAATTGTCAGTTCCTTATAATTTGAACATTATGCTTTGTATGTTTTTAAGGAAATCCCTAAATTTGCTTCATTCATGTATATTTTTTGTAATAAAAAATTGAACTATGGAACTATGTTATCATCAGAGCCCCGATGTTCAGACAAAATGCCATAAATGCCATTTTTTTTTGCCTATCTTTGCGTTTACAGGAAAAAGTGCCGTTTTTGTCATAAAGTGCTTAACCTCTTCTTTTTCATTATTTTCTTGTCTTATTCCATTGGAGTCTCAAAATAGGCCTCTCAGTTTCTGTTTATATATATATATATATATATATATATATACAGTATCTATATATATATATGAAAAATTATTTCACGAAAGTGACACGTGAAAAATATTTATGATGAATAAAACCACGAAGGGAAAAGAAACACAAAGGGGTGCTCAAGCGCTTTCGTCTAATGACATCCTCAGGAACACTGGATGAAAGGACAGATCAAGGCAATATATAGTTACAAAAATAAACATACATACATACATACACATTCATATATATATACTATACAGTGCCCGCGAAAAAGTATCCGATCACCCTTGAAATTTGTATTTTTTACATAAAAAACAATGTTTAAATGTATACTAACCTTATATTAGTATTTTGTCATCTGTCCTTTGGTTTGGATGACTTGTTCTAGACGTGTTGGCATGGATTTAATCAGTTTTGACAAACTTCCACTGATATTTCCTTGCACCATACCTTTTTGATGGCCTCTTGTAATTTTTCGACTGAGCCAGTGTCGTGGCATTCACCTTATTTTTTATTATTAGCCACAGATTTTTCTATCGGATTGAGATCTGGACTATTACCAGGCCAATCCAAAATATCAAATTTATTGTCAGTAATCCATTTTGTCACTATTTTGGCC
>JAJOZX010000893.1:370000-375000 GCA_023014485.1 Bathynomus jamesi | reverse complement strand
TTTTCATATAATGAACACCACGCGTTCCTTCGCCTTGCTGTTCCCTCTATTGTCCCCGTTTGTGTCTGTGTTTTCTTCTACATTAATGAAGGGGCATGCAATTCGGATCCGACGAAAGTTTCTTACTAATTGTCTGGAGGAGCAGGTCCTTCCCAAGTCCCTCCTTCCGATTCGCCTCAGACAAATGGACGACCATCCGTTCAACAACTTTAGCAGAGTAATTTTAAAGAAACATATTGAAGTCACCAGACAAAATGAATGGTCCACCTTCAAAAATTTAGGCATTGCCAAACGTAATGTTTTGACTGTTATTCCCCAACCGTGGATCCAACCTTTGTTTGATGAAATTTACAACGAGTTGCGTCGGAGAACTTCTTCACTTCGAAACATTTTGGATCGCAAAATTAAAAGTCTTATTCGAAATAGTCAGTGGAGTAAAAAAGCAAGCTCAAAGTGTGTTTTGAACCTTTCTTCGAAAAACATTAGTGACGATGCAAAAAGTGCCCTTGGATTTGGTATGTCCTTTTATATTGTTAAAAAACCTACTGCTTTACAAATTTGTCATAGTCTTGCTTGTTTTGAAAAACAGTGTAACCTTCCTCAGTTTTTGGTTAACATAGTTAAATTTCCTTGTCTATGGTGCTGCGAATATTTCTTACGAAGATAACTTTCCTAAACGTTTCCGCAATAGCCTTTCACAATTAAAAAAAGATAGTGAGCTCCATATTACTAAAGCAGACAAGGCTAACACCTTAGTCATTATGGACAAAGTGGATTACATTGGAAAGATGAATGAGCTGCTTCAGGACCCCGCCACATACGTGAAACTTAGGAAGAACCCGCAGGATGATGTCATCAAATCATTCAATAGTGGCTTGAAACGCATTCTCAAAGATCATAAGGACTTAATTCCCCTTTTTTTGTCCACTTCACCTGCTCTGCCTTACCTTTATGGTCTTATTAAAACCCACAAACCGGGTAACTATGCGCCCTATTATTAGCTCGGTGGGCTCTATTACCTATAAACTCTCCAAATGGCTTGTTAATGTTTTGTCCCCCATTCTTGGAACTGTCTCGGATTCACACGTAAAAAATTCCATGGATCTCACTGAAAAATTGAATAATGTTCGCATTAATACCAACGATAGATTGATCAGTTTCGACGTTTGTTCATTGTTCACAAAAGTGCCGATTGATGATATGCTTGACTTTCTCGCCCGAGAATTACATAACTATGATTTACCATTACCTGCACACACTGTTTTGGAACTTATTAAACTTTGTATCAAGGATTGTAAATTCACTTTCAATGGCGAGCATTATCAACAAGTTTTTGGGATGGCCATGGGCAACCCTTTGTCGCCCCTTCTCTCCAATATTTATATGGAGTTTTTTGAAATTACTTACATTCCGAGAATCCTGGGGGTTGGCATCCCTTGGTTGCGGTACGTCGACGATATTTTGTGTATCTGGCCCATGAATCGTGACCTGGATGACTTCCTCCTTCAGTTAAATGACCAAGTCCCCTCTATTAAATTTACTTTAGAAGTGGAACAAGACAACTCAATCCCGTTTTTGGATGTGCGTGTTCATAGGGATAGCCCGGGTTTTAAGTTTAGTATCTATCGGAAAAAAAACAACAATTTGTCCTACGTACACTTTTACTCCGGACATGACACCCCTATTAAAAAGGCCATATTTTCCTCAATGTTTCTCCGCGCTCTTAGGATCGCCAGTCCGGAATACATCGATGCCGAATTGGAAAATATCAACGGTATTGGAAGTGAGTTGTGTTACCCATCTGCGTTCATGGAATCTTGTCTTAATAAGGCTAAACGAACCTTCTATCGTGTGAATAATAACACTCGCACCTTGTCAAAGAATATTTTAGTACTTCCATTTTTCTCGGGCTTCTTAGGCATTGCTAATGTACTTAAACTTTTGGATATCAGTGTAGTTTTTTCATATAACAATATTGTGAAAACATCATAGTAAAAATAGCCCTAACTCCTAAATAATTTAGGCATTATCTATAAAAATTGGGTTGAAATTTGTAAGCAATGTGATTCCTTTTACATAGGGTTCAGACGGGAAAAGGATTTGCAAACGCGTGTAAAAACAGCATCAATATTCCGTTAGAACGGGACAGTTGTCCAGTGCCCTTTTTGTCCATTTGTCAGAGTTATCCCATTGTATTGATGTGAATAATGCTTCAGTTTTGTTTCACTCTAGCAACATTGTAATAGAAATATTCTTGAGTCGGCTATAATTCAACTTACAATAACCTTAACACGAGTAAAGGTCTGTTTCAACTCGATCCCGTTGCTCTGAATTCCTTCAGAATGGATTTTAAACAAAAAAGGGCAAGTTGTTAAATCTTTGGTAAAAATTTGTTTTTGTCTTTGTTTCCTTATAAATCTGTAGTTTTCTCTTACAATTTTATTTTCAATTTTTTGCTGTATGCGTGTATGTGTATGTATGTATGTGTATGTGAGTATGTGTGTGGTCATTGCGTTTAAATGTGTGTGTATGTATATGTGTGTATATGTATGTATGTATGTGTGTATATGTATATGTATGTATGTATGTATGTGTATATATATGTGTGTAATATATATATATATATGTATATATGTGTATGTACCTTACCTTACCTTACAACCTCACAAAGGTTTCTGCGCGATGATTTCTCATTTCGCGAAGGTCAAGCTTGTATGTGTATATATATATATATATATATATGATATAATATATATATATGTGTGTGTGTGTGTATATATGTATATTATATGTATATATATTTGGTTATGCGGTGTATACATGTGTAGTTGTATTATTTGTAATTTTTTCAATTTATATTTATTTTTATTTCTTATTCTTTTGCGACCTACCGTTTTTTCAGACAATAATTATAAAAACAAATCTTTGGTAATTTTTTTCCCTTATGCATATACAGTATATATATATATTCTGTATATATTGCGTTTATATTTCGTATATATACCGTATATATGTTGTATATATTTTTATGGTTCTTTATTATCATCTAGGCATCATTTTGTTTTCCAATTTATATTTACTTGTACTTTTTTATTCGTTTGTGACTATAATATGCATGATTCAGACAATAACTAAAAAACCTTTGGTAATTTTTCCCTTATAAATTGGTGTGCCTCTCTTAAAATTTATTTTTCAATTTATTATTATTATTTTTATTATTTTTTAATTTTTTTGGTTTATTTCTTTATTTCTTTGTGACATATATATCATTTGGCATCATCTATTAAATTGATTGTAAACTTCCCTTTTTGAGCTTGAATTTGTAGACTCCACTTACAATTTTTGGTTTTTTTTTTATCTGTTGGTTTATTTCTTTATGGTTATTTAGGCTCTGACATATATATCACTAAGGCACTTTTTATATTTATATTTATTTTTATTTCTTTATTCTTTTGTGACCTGTTCCTGAGGATGTCATTAGACGAAAGCGCTTGAGCACCCCTTTGTGTTTCTTTTCCCTTCGTGGTTTTATTCATCATAAATATTTTTCACGTGTCACTTTCGTGAAATAATTTTTCATTTAATGAACACCACGCGTTCCTTCGCCTTGCTGTTCCCTCTATTGTCCCCGTTTGTGTCTGTGTTTTCTTCTACATTAATGAAGGGGCATGCAATTCGGATCCGACGAAAGTTTCTTACTAATTGTCTGGAGGAGCAGGTCCTTCCCAAGTCCCTCCTTCCGATTCGCCTCAGACAAATGGACGACCATCCGTTCAACAACTTTAGCAGAGTAATTTTAAAGAAACATATTGAAGTCACCAGACAAAATGATGGTCCACCTTCAAAAATTTAGGCATTGCCAAACGTAATGTTTTGACTGTTATTCCCCAACCGTGGATCCAACCTTTGTTTGATGAAATTTACAACGAGTTGCGTCGGAGAACTTCTTCACTTCGAAACATTTTGGATCGCAAAATTAAAAGTCTTATTCGAAATAGTCAGTGGAGTAAAAAAGCAAGCTCAAAGTGTGTTTTGAACCTTTCTTCGAAAAACATTAGTGACGATGCAAAAAGTGCCCTTGGATTTGGTATGTCCTTTTATATTGTTAAAAAACCTACTGCTTTACAAATTTGTCATAGTCTTGCTTGTTTTGAAAAACAGTGTAACCTTCCTCAGTTTTTGGTTAACATAGTTAAAGGCCTTGTCTATGGTGCTGCGAATATTTCTTACGAAGATAACTTTCCTAAACGTTTCCGCAATAGCCTTTCACAATTAAAAAAAGATAGTGAGCTCCATATTACTAAAGCAGACAAGGCTAACACCTTAGTCATTATGGACAAAGTGGATTACATTGGAAAGATGAATGAGCTGCTTCAGGACCCCGCCACATACGTGAAACTTAGGAAGAACCCGCAGGATGATGTCATCAAATCATTCAATAGTGGCTTGAAACGCATTCTCAAAGATCATAAGGACTTAATTCCCCTTTTTTTGTCCACTTCACCTGCTCTGCCTTACCTTTATGGTCTTATTAAAACCCACAAACCGGGTAACCCTATGCGCCCTATTATTAGCTCGGTGGGCTCTATTACCTATAAACTCTCCAAATGGCTTGTTAATGTTTTGTCCCCCATTCTTGGAACTGTCTCGGATTCACACGTAAAAAATTCCATGGATCTCACTGAAAAATTGAATAATGTTCGCATTAATACCAACGATAGATTGATCAGTTTCGACGTTTGTTCATTGTTCACAAAAGTGCCGATTGATGATATGCTTGACTTTCTCGCCCGAGAATTACATAACTATGATTACCATTACCTGCACACACTGTTTTGGAACTTATTAAGCTTTGTATCAAGGATTGTAAATTCACTTTCAATGGCGAGCATTATCAACAAGTTTTTGGGATGGCCATGGGCAACCCTTTGTCGCCCCTTCTCTCCAATATTTATATGGAGTTTTTTGAAATTACTTACATTCCGAGAATCCTGGGGGTT